>APFE030072101.1:70358-126670 GCA_000404065.3 Pinus taeda
GGCTCATGCCAAGTGATTCATGATGTCCATTGTTGTATGCAAATTCCACAATGTGGAGGTAATCCTCCCACTTATGTGGTTGTTGCATTACGAACATGCATAACATGTGTTCCAGAACTTCATTTACCTGTTCAGTTTTCCCGTCCGTTTGGGGATGGTAAGTTGTACTAAATTGGATCTGGGTTCCTAATCCTAAAAATAGGGCTTTCCGGATTGTAGATGCAAATTTTACATCACGGTCTAAAATTACCACCTTGGGTATTCCATGCAGGAAAAAAATCTCCCTCATAAATATGTCTGCGATTTCTGCCATTTTGTAGGTGAACTTCATAGGTATGAAATGTGAAGTTTTACTCAATTTATCAACTATAACCATGGTAGAATCATGTTTTCTCCTGGTGCAGGGCAGACCAGTGATAAAGTCCAATGATATGGTCTCCCATTTCCATTCTGGAATGGGCAGTGGTTGCAACAAACCAATGGGATGCTGATGTTCCGCCTTCACTAACTGACACTCCAAACATTTGGACAAGTATTCTGCAATGTCCTTTCTTAATCCGAGCCAAAAATACCATTTTTTGATGGCTGTTAAAAATTTCTGGTAGCTTGGGTGTCCTACACACAGTTTCCTATGGAACAAATCCATTACTAATTGTTTAACAAAGATTTGATTAGGAATATATTTTCTGTTTTTAAAGGTAAGGAGGATATCAAGATTTATTTCAAAATCTGATTTTTCTCCTTTGAGTAGAACCTCCTTTGTTTGCTTCCAAAGAAAAGTGTATTTGGGATCCTTGATCGATGCCTCCTTGATAATTTCCGCAATGTTTGAGTGTGCTTGGCTAATCTAAACTTCATAAATGCCATGTAATTTCCTACTCAATGCATTAGCCACTCGATTCTCCTTCCCCTTTAGGTGTTTCATCTCGAAAGCGAACTCACTTAAGAATGTCGTCCACTTGGCTTGTTAGGCATTTAGAATTGATTGGTTGAATAAGTTAGTAAGGTTGTTGTGGTCCGTTAGTAGTAGAAATTTCTTCCCCAACAAGTAATGTCACCACATTTTAAGTGCATGTACTACCAATGTTAACTCAAGGTCATAGGATGAATATTGTTGCTCATAATCTTTTAATTTCCATGACTCATAAGAAATAACTTTTCCTTCTTGTGTCAGCGCTCCTCCAACGCCCTCTTTACTTGAATCTATGTAGACGACAAAAAGCATTTATGGATCTACTACCTTTTATGCGAGTGCAGTGGTAAGTAGGTGACACTTTGTTGTCCATTGAAAAATGTGCCCTTTTTCTGTAAGGAGGTCATACGCAAGGAAATTTTTGAAAACCCTTCAATGAACCGATGGTAGTACCTGGCCAATCCCAGGAAGGATTTGATATTAACTACATTCCTTGGGGTGGTCCATTTCATAATGGTTTTAATCTTTTCCAGGTATTGGATCTAATCTTTGAAGAAGCCACATTTGCTAAATTTAGCATATAAGTGGTTCTCCCGTAAAGTTTGCAATACAAATCTCAAATGTTCCTTGTGTTCTTCCTGATTTTTTGAGTATATCAAAATATCGTCAATAAAGATTAATACAAACTTATCAAGATAGGGATGGAAAATACCATGCATCAAACTCATGAAGGTAGCTGGGGCATTTATAAGGCCAAAGGGTAGCACTACGAACTCATAATGACCATAACGAGTTCGAAAGGTAGTTGTGTAAATGTCTTCTTCCTTTATATGTATTTGATGATAACTAGACCTTAAATCAATTTTTAAAAATACTTTGGCTCCCTACACTTAATCGAATAGATCATCAATTCATGGCAATGGATACCTATTCTTGACAATGAGCTTATCTAATTGACAATAATCGATACACAGTCTCAACATTCCATCCTTTTTCCATACAAATAGTATGGGGGCTCCCCAAGGGGACACACTGGGGCAAATGTACTTCTTATCTAGAAGCTCCTCAAGTTGCATCTTGAGTTATGTCAACTTAGTATGCTCATATGGTAAGGGGTCTTGGATATTTGGGTTGCCCCCAGGATCAATTCAATGGTGAAATCAATATCCCGCTTGGGTGGTAATCCTGGGATGGATTTAGGAAATACATTAGCAAATTCCTAAATGATAGAAATAGTTTTCTAAAGAGGTTATTTTATTCTTGGTGTTGGTAAATCCCACTTGAATAGCATAGATTTGACAACCCTTTCTAAGACATTTTCCTAATTGACTAGCAGTGATAGGGCATAGCTTTGTACTAGTTTTGATTCCTTGTAATTCCCTTCTTTGTCCTAGTTCTGAAAGAAAAATGATAGTTTTTTGTTTGCAATCAACTAGGGACCAACTTTTTTCCAACCAGTCCATTCTGATTAAATTATCGTATGAACCCAAAGGAAGAATGTTAATATTCACATGAATTGGCTGTCCCAAAATCACTATGGGACATTGTTCTGTTTTGGCGACTACCTTCCTCTTAGCCCATGTGGCTACCTAAACTAGCCATGGTTTTGGTACTTTTTAGGTCTATAATTGACACTTCTCTACCACTTTAGGACTAACATAGCTTAAGCTAGCTCCAGGATCAAATAAAACCAAAATAGGTTTCATAGCAATCATACCTTCACATTCAATCATAGTGGGTTGATATTTTACTTGATGATCCTCCAGGGAAGCGTTGATTTTGGGCATGCTCCTCTCTATATCTTCGATTGTGGATGCTCCCTGTTGTTAGGGTCCTATAACAATAGAATTCATAATTTTGAATTGGATATGGTTATTCTTGTAATATTGTACATGCTTTTGCTTTTTGCAAAATGTTTTCCATATTAAAAAATGTAAAGAGGGTATGTTCTAAAAGAATAATCAAAGGGTAAAAAGAAAGAGAAAAGATCAAAAATGTGAAAAATATGAACCCCAAGAAGAAATAAAAAAGATCATGAAAGTGTGAAAATTCAAATGCCACTACTTTTTACTTTAATATCCAAAATAAGGTTGTGTGCAACTTGTCATAAATGCCACAACCTATGAGGGTCAAATAGCTTAATCTTGACTCATTCATGCTTTAAGTTTCATGTTGATAGATAGAGAATAAAGATCAAGCCAAATTGTTTGACCTTGGTAGATCAGTAGTTATGTAGAGAAATAAAAATGTGCTCATCAGCTCAATCTGAGCCATTGGAAGTTATAAGGTTAGAATTAGATAGTTTTCTTGTCAAAAGAAAAGGAAATAAAGGGTCAGCAAGCTCAAATGCACCTAATAAAGTGAAGAAAAAATGTTAGGATAAATAAAGGGTAGGTAGAAGAAAGGTTGAAAATGTACAAGGTTGTTAAATCAAAAGCACATTTATCATGCTTAATCCTATGTTTCATTTGTAGGAGAATTTATGAGAGTGAAAAGAGATTCACAAGCTTGTTTCATTAACTTCCCCTCATCTCATTTCAACCCCACATACTTACTTATTAATTTCCCCATTCTCCAATTATTTTTTATAAAATACCCTTTTACCCCTCATTTTGACTCTTACCTCTTGGTTTCACATATTCCCCTAGGAATTACCCTACAAAAAATCATCCCGCTACCCAAAGCCCCTTTTCCCTAATGTGAAATCCATTCCCCAATGCAAATATTACCTCCCCCCTCATTAATTTCTCTATTTTCACTTCAAAACCCATAAAAGCCCCCTTATCCTAAGTTTTCATCCCCTCACATTATTTAATTAATTCCCTGCTTCATATTTCCATGACAAACCCTTTTAACCCACCAACCCTTGGTGAAGTTAAAAGACCTCGCCACAATAACCCCTGGTCCCACTTTAATAAACCCACGGCTTATATTAAACCCCGACTTTATTGTATTAATTAATTACAATTGTTCGTAATTAAACCCCGAGCCCCACAAATCCCAGTCTTGATTCCCTCCGTGCAGCTCAACCACGTGACAGCCATCTGATCTCCCACCCCCAGATCCGATAGTGTCATTCACCGTCCGAATGTTTGTAGCCGGAGAGCATGCGAGATTCACGGTTTTGCCTGGGCACTGTTCTGCTACATGGCAGCCCCAAGCTATATCACATGCTCACAAGGAAATACCACCTATCCTCCAAAAGTAGTGCGATGGCCCAAAAAACTGCCTCCCTGCCAAGACCAAACACCGTCCACTGTTCATTTATAAATTCCACGCCAAAATGTAACCGTTGCTAGTTAAAAGGCCAGAGAAGCCCCAATTCACTCTTTTTGCTCGTTTTCATTGTGAATGCTGCTCAAGCCATTTTGCGACACCCTAAACCTCTGCGACCAAAATTGACCACTGTCTACTGCCCGAAGAAGCTCCGAACACCCAATTCAAGCAGCTAGTTCACACTTGAAGCCACCGTACCCTTTGTACTAACCATTGATCCATTTTACAAACTAGACCTCCAATTTCCAAGTATTCTTGGGAAAACCAGAATGGCCCTTCAATTTGAAAGCCTACAGTCCAATTAAAAGATTAATTAATTGAAATTAATTAATATATTTTCCTAAATTGAAGAGTAATTCACTTATATACCCAAAACCCTTCTTTTGCAAACTGTAAATTACCCTCTCACTATACCATAGCTTCCAAACCTTACTTCTGCAACAACCACATGCCTAATTCATACCTCTACTCCTAAACATGGCTTCCCAGACTCTCTGGATATGAGACCTCTATCAACCCCTCACGTAGACATCAACCACCTGGCATTAGCAGACAAATATTTTCAGATAAAAGATATTGCTTCACTAGCTTACTTTCTCAAGCTCCACCGCTGGAGTAAGGATAAATTCCTAAACCAAATGATGGCATCCACCTTTGGGAATCTAATTTACCCAAGTATTTATTCCCATAAGTGCACCAATTCCCTAATATCATACATTTCTTTCATGCCTGCTATATCCTTAGCCAAAGAGATATTGTTGCCCCTAATCAACAGTTGTTATTCACGTTCATTGCAAAATCAATCAACCAAATGCTATAGGTCCAACTAGCCCTAATGAGACCCCATTTTCTATTGGTGACTTTCTATACCAATATGTCAAACTAGACCTGGTTAAAATAAGACAAATCTTCCAGGTTTTCATCATAGAATACTGCCATACTCACACAGATAGTCCACCTTATGTTGCCACCATTCTTTCAGAGAGAGGCAGACATATAATCAGCATGCTCTCTTGCATCCTAGTATATACCTCAGATGAGCATGTGGATGAGGTTATCCTGGCCTTTTTGTCCATATTTAGCCCAGGAAAGCCTCTTTCTATCATGTATAACTATGCTTAGTTCATTGCAGATAGGATGCATGAACAGTTCACCAGACTGCCAACTGAGAGAGTCTTCAAGAACTTCTTTGTGTTGTTAAATATGCTTTTATATTACTAATCAAATAAATTTCCTATCAGGATCTAGAAGTTGGATACGAAGGAAAAAGAGATATCAATTGTTTATTGGACACCCTTGATCTAGAAATACTCCACTGCATTCACCTATAAGGAATTCGTCGACTCATTTGTCCATCCAGTCATGAACATGCTGACTAGTAGCCCTCAACCCAGAATTAGCCAAGAAATCAAAAGGGTGTTATAGTTGGCTAAGAATAGCAAGGTGGGAGACTGGTATCTATACCAGAACCACATTGAAATCATAGTTTATGGATGCCAACTTACACCTTATAAACTGCCCAAATACCTCCCTATGAGGATATTTGCACTGGAATATTTTAGGTAGATCATCAATTCAGATGAAGTCAACTTCCTAGCTGCTAGGAAGAAAACCCAATTTAAAATGAAAAACTAATTGGGCCCCTTCATTTGCAATAATAAAGAGATTGGACTATAGGCTGACAATATGTTGCAACAGATGAAATTCAGGAACAACTTCACATGGCAGTATGACCCTCATGGTGTCATAAACAAGTTGAGACTCAAGGTCAAATTGGGACCTTTCATTCACCATCCTAGACCTGATATTGAACAATTTGCCAACCAATTAGAATGGTTGGAAAAAAAATTAATTAACACGGATAACACAGTTGTGGATGTTGAAAACACAGTAATTGATGTTGAAAAACAAATTGATCAAAGCTCTTTCCTGTAGGTTCCAGAACTAGGGGAACCCATGAGTATTCCTCCTATCCTACAGACCCCAGCGAATGAGGAGAGGAATCCAAAGAGAAATAGGGAGGAGGACTCCAGTTCTTCCATGAAGACCACAGATTAGCATTTTGAGCTTAGAAAAAGGCCCAAGATGAATCCTGTGACTGAACAAGAAGAAAACATTGAATCAGTGGAAATCACGAACACTGAAACAATGGGCTAAAGGAGTAAAGACACAACTGCTTCAGGAGAAACAAAACAGCCATCAACCTCCAACACTCAAATGACTGAGAGACAGCTAAGTGTTGAGGCTTCCTCCTTCACTAGGCCAACTGATAAAGAAAGAGACATTAAGGATAGGTACAAAGAGATAAAGATGAGAAATGAGAAGTTAAAGGCTGAAACATACGCCGAATACTTCAAACACACACCAGCCAGTAAGAGTAGATTGATGTCATCTTTTGACATCAAAGCAAGCAAAATGTAGGTGTCCTTTATGCAACCCACTGTTTAGCAGCTAAAAACATCGGCTGACTACAAAAGCACTGATTTTGAGGTGTTAGTTAGGGATGTTCATCCCATTGACCAAATAGAATTTCACAAACAGGCTAGAGAGATGATCTAATACACCCTGACATGAAAGGCCATGGCTACACATAGGCAGCAAGGCTCCTTAGATAACATTACAACCCAATAAAAATTAGAAAAGGTGTCCTCATAGGCCAAAGACAACAAGATCAAATCACTAGAGGACTTGGTAATTGAGCTGGGCCATGATCCAAGTGACATTAAAGCTGCTGAAAATTGATCAAGAAGAAGAATGAGGATATAGTAGCTCTCAAGAAACAACTAAAGCTACCTCATTTAGAACACCCAAAAACAAAATAGGTCATGTAGAGCCAAAAAAATCATGAGAAAATGATGGACCTGGTGCTACAATTAAATGATCATCTCAAAGAAATGGAAAAGCAATTGGATAGCTTGATTTAGCTAAAACAAGCTAGTCTTGAGACTACCCCTAACATTTTCATCCCAATAGTTACTACTACAGTACCTTCCACTTTGTAAACATCGTTAGCTCCTACAGCTCCAATGGCTACAGCACTGCCAGCTTCTACACCATCTACATCAACAACAGGGTCAACAACAACGAGATCAACAGGTGGTGAGGCAAACAGGTTGGTCAAAGTAATGGAAGACATGTCCATTCAGACCACTAAAATGAACAAGCTAAAAGAAAAGGTGACTAGCCTAGAAATTGACTACAAGCTTTCCCAGATTATGCACAAGGAAGAAGTGCAGAAATCAACCAGGATGAATGAAATAATAAAAATCCCGGAGAAGGAACTGACGTTGAAGGAACATCTAGGTTAGGCTAAGGAACAATTATGGGACAATATCATTGATTCTATCAATGATATTTGGCCATCCATCCAAGTAATTTTTGAGCAGATTGATTTAATAACAGAGGCTACATAAGCCATACAGAGAGTAAAAGCAGAACTTGGAGATATGCCAGAGGAAGATGCAAGGATCATTCACTTCCTAAACTCCAAAAACAAGTATGAGTTGTAGGTCTTTGAGATACCTAACAGAACAAGTATAATTTTGGAAGTTAAAAGGGTCCTCACCAAGAGGAATTTAATGTTAAACCTTGAAGATAAGTGCTAAACCATGCAACTAGCCATTGAAAGATTCATTGTTAAATTTGAAATTTTGAGGCAAAAGGGTTTACCAAATCCCTTGGTAATAAATGATAAGTTAATTCCAAGGGAGGACTATAATAGAAAAATCATAGAAGTGGCCAGAGATCAAGTGAATACTTCATCCATGAAGGGCATACCTGCTGGCAAGGTCTCATACCAAACTTTTGAGAATTTGTTTTACCTCCATCATGAGGTAAACACCTTTTTGTGAATAAGCCTACTTTTACCAAGTATATAGAGGCAGATGAGATTTACAGGAATATGCTAAATATCCAATTACCAGATGTTGAAACATGGGAGAAATTAAATGACTTACTGTACAAATACATAGTCAAAAGTAAAAATGTGTAGTAAGAGTAAAAAAGCACAGCGAAAGGATAATGGCGGGGCAGCTAGGTCAAAGTGCATTAGATGAAAGTGTATCAGTTGAAAGGTTAGAATGAATAGAACATCCAACGTGAAGACCAAACAACAAAGCAAAGATTAAAGGGAAAAATATCAAAGATTAAAGCTAGCATAGCCTAATAAGCAGAGACAACAAGAATCACTTCAATATCTATCTCTATCTTCTTGCATGAAGATATTTCTTTCTCCTAGATTAATTCCCGAGGTAGTTTGGGATACTTTGTAAATTATTTTGGTATAAATACTTCATAATTCGAAGTATTGAGTGTGGATTTCTATACATTTGTAGAGTGATTTTGATCTTAAACCTAAGGGTTATTGTACCAATTTTCAAGTCAGTAGACTGAAGCAAGTAATAAAGAGATTTCATTACAGGATTCATGTGTTGAGCTATTGTAGTGAAGTATTTTGTTTGTCTGGTTTTGTTACTTTCTCATGTATTTCATAAACTTAAATGTTATCTAAAATTGAATGAATTAACTAGAAATTCATCTCAGAATTTGTTTAAGTACACTATGTTTTGCACAGTTGATCATTTCTATGTTTTCCTCTGATATCCAGATTTTAGAATTCTTAATTTCTCTCCCATCCCAGTTGACCTCTTTCATTTTCTTCATAATCTAGCCTAAGGAACCCTTAACTTCTCCCTGGATCCGATTAGAAACCACTTCACCATCCAGCCTTTGAGATCTATAGTAGCTCAGCTATCTTGCTCTGTAGACACCGTTTTTAGAACTTGATCTAGTCTTGTTTGTCTAACATTTGACCCCATAGCCCAATGGTAAAAACATCCGTCTATTCATCTAAGTAAGTGATCCCACGACCCAAATCCAAATAAAAACCCAAGTGCAACAATAACTAGCCTAAAATCAATTAACTAAAAGAAAGTTAAATCGTAAAGAGAGAGCCCTCTCTGAGTATTAGGAAGGCCAGATCCTAATCCCCAAAGTAGGTTTGTGGTTACCTCTAATAATTTCTTTCTCTAACAACTTCTAAAGAAATTATAACACCTGCATGTTTTCCAGCTGTTTTGTTCTTTATTTATGCAGGCAATTTTTGTAATAGTGTGGTTCTCCACATCCCCAACATTGTAGCAGGGGTTTTGATGGCTGATCATTACTAATTTTATTAGTTCCTTATGACTATCTATGTTTGGAATAGGAAGTCTTGGGTTGATTTCTTGTTTTGATTTTATTGAAAGGTCTTTGTTGTAGATTTATGCTGTTAGGAAATTTTGAATGTCTATTTGAAACTAGACTTCTTCCTTTCTTATTCAACCATTCTTTAACTCCCTCATTTTTATGTTTCATTTGTTGATAACAAAGGCATGCTTTCCATACTGCATTGTCCATTGTTTTGGGGTAGTCGATCTCAAGGTTTTCCTTCAAGAAAATGTCTAAGCTACTGATGAAATGTTGGATCTTAGCTTTTTCTTCTTGCATATACGACACATAACACAACAAGGAAGTAAACTTGGCCACATATTCGTTCATGGTTAAGGTCCCCAACCTTAACTCATGGAATTCCTTGGCATTTTCATCATAGTAACGTTTAGGTAAATATTTGTCTTTAAAATGCTTTTGGAGTTCATTCAAGGTAACCTACTCCTCATCATTCTTTCTAACTGATTTAATTTCTTCCCACTAAAGATTAGCCTTTCCTCTTAGTTGATATACTGCCATCGGGCTCTCAATTGATCGATGTAATGATAAATCTAAAAATATGTGTTCATATCAATGAGCCAAGCTTTTGCTACCTCCTTATTTGTTCATATCCTTTAATATTTTTAAATTCTCCCTATATTTCAGATTTTGTTTCTTTGTCTTGCACTAGTTGGAATTATTGTTCGAGCGCTCTTCTTCATCTTATCTATGCTTTTTGGTTGATTTTGAATTTTCCCCTCTGTGCTGAGATGTTGGGGTATTTTCTCTATCTTCAGCACTAGGGTCTGGGTGTCATTGATTTTGCCGATTGGACAGACTTCTTAGGATTTTCTCCTGTTCTAGGCAGAGTATTTCATTGTCGGTTCTTAAATTTGTCATTTTTGCATGAAGCTCTTGCAGAGTTTCGAGTAAGACCACATTAGCTTGATGAGACATCTCACCCAACTGAATCTAAATATCAAGATTAACGTTCACATAGTTTGTTCCCGGTGAGTTAGGTGGCCTTGGGTTACTCTCCATCTTCCCCCTTTTGAGCAGAGGTGATCCCTTTCACTCTCTCTCTTTCTCTTCATTCACATACAAATTCACTTAGTTAAATTACAGAAATTACCTTCATCATTTATCTGTAAAATTTTATTTTATTTCCCCAAGGGTCTGAGTGTTCGAGCCTGAGATCTGATACCATTTTTAACACACAACAACATAATACAGTAAAAATAACGTATATATAAATATAAATAAATCATATATATATATATATATATATATATATTATATATATATATATATATATATATATATATATTATATACCCCAAATCAAACCTTTGCTCCATAAAATGTGAATCTCTGGCTATATGCCATTTGGCATGTAAGGAGGTACAAGTTCGAGGCTCATGCCAAGTGATTCATGATGTCCATTGTTGTATGCAAATTCCACAATGTGGAGGTAATCCTCCCACTTATGTGGTTGTTGCATTACGAACATGCATAACATGTGTTCCAGAACTTCATTTACCTGTTCAGTTTTCCCGTCCGTTTGGGGATGGTAAGTTGTACTAAATTGGATCTGGGTTCCTAATCCTAAAAATAGGGCTTTCCGGATTGTAGATGCAAATTTTACATCACGGTCTAAAATTACCACCTTGGGTATTCCATGCAGGAAAAAAATCTCCCTCATAAATATGTCTGCGATTTCTGCCATTTTGTAGGTGAACTTCATAGGTATGAAATGTGAAGTTTTACTCAATTTATCAACTATAACCATGGTAGAATCATGTTTTCTCCTGGTGCAGGGCAGACCAGTGATAAAGTCCAATGATATGGTCTCCCATTTCCATTCTGGAATGGGCAGTGGTTGCAACAAACCAATGGGATGCTGATGTTCCGCCTTCACTAACTGACACTCCAAACATTTGGACAAGTATTCTGCAATGTCCTTTCTTAATCCGAGCCAAAAATACCATTTTTTGATGGCTGTTAAAAATTTCTGGTAGCTTGGGTGTCCTACACACAGTTTCCTATGGAACAAATCCATTACTAATTGTTTAACAAAGATTTGATTAGGAATATATTTTCTGTTTTTAAAGGTAAGGAGGATATCAAGATTTATTTCAAAATCTGATTTTTCTCCTTTGAGTAGAACCTCCTTTGTTTGCTTCCAAAGAAAAGTGTATTTGGGATCCTTGATCGATGCCTCCTTGATAATTTCCGCAATGTTTGAGTGTGCTTGGCTAATCTAAACTTCATAAATGCCATGTAATTTCCTACTCAATGCATTAGCCACTCGATTCTCCTTCCCCTTTAGGTGTTTCATCTCGAAAGAGAACTCACTTGAGAATGTCGTCCACTTGGCTTGTCAGGAATTTAGAATTGATTGGTTGAATAAGTTAGTAAGGTTGTTGTGGTCCGTTAGTAGTAGAAATTTCTTCCCCAACAAGTAATGTCACCACATTTTAAGTGCATGTACTACCAATGTTAACTCAAGGTCATAGGATGAATATTGTTGTTCATAATCTTTTAATTTCCATGACTCATAAGAAATAATTTTTCCTTCTTGTGTCAGCACTCCTCCAACGCCCTCTTTACTTGAATCTATGTAGACGACAAAAAGCATTTATGGATCTGCTACCTTTAATGCGAGTGCAGTGGTAAGTAGGTGACACTTTGTTGTCCATTGAAAAATGTGCCCTTTTTCTGTAAGGAGGTCATACGCAAGGAAATTTTTGAAAACCCTTCAATGAACTGATGGTAGTACCTGGCCAATCCCAGGAAGGATTTGATATCCACTACATTCCTTGGGGTGGTCCATTTCATAATGGCTTTAATCTTTTCTAGGTATTGGATCTGATCTTTGAAGAAGCCACATTTGCTAAATTTAGCATATAAGTGGTTCTCCCGTAAAGTTTGCAATACAAATCTCAAATGTTCCTTGTGTTCTTCCTGATTTTTTGAGTATATCAAAATATCGTCAATAAATATTAATACAAACTTATCAAGATAGGGATGGAAAATACCATGCATCAAAGTCATGAAGGTAGCTGGGGCATTTGTAAGGCCAAAGGGTGGCATTACGAACTCATAATGACCATAACAAGTTCGGAAGGTAGTTGTGTAAATGTCTTCTTCCTTTATATGTATTTGATGATAACTAGACCTTAAATCAATTTTTAAAAATACTTTGGCTCCCTACACTTAATCGAACAGATCATCAATTCATGGCAATGGATACCTATTCTTGACAATGAGCTTATCTAATTGACAATAATCGATACACAGTCTCAACGTTCCATCGTTTTTCCATACAAATAGTATGGGGGCTCCCCAAGGGGACACACTGGGGCAAATGTACTTCTTATCTAGAAGCTCCTCAAGTTGCATCTTGAGTTATGTCAACTTAGTATGCTCATATGGTAAGGGGTCTTGGATATTGGGGTTACCCCCAAGATCAATTCAATGGTGAAATCAATATCCCGCTTGGGTGGTAATCCTGGGATGGATTTAGGAAATACATTAGCAAATTCCTAAATGATAGAAATATTTTTCTAAAGAGGTTATTTTATTCTTGGTGTTGGTAAATCCCACTTGAATAGGATAGATTTGACAACCCGTTCTAAGACATTTTCCTAACTCACTAGCAGTGATAGGGCATAGCTTTGTACTAGTTTTGATTCCTTGTAATTCCCTTCTTTGTCCTAGTTCTGAAAGAAAAATGATAGTTTTTTGTTTGCAATCAACGAGGGACCAACTTTTTTCCAACCAGTCCATTCTGATTAAATTATCGTATGAACCCAAAGGAAGAATGTTAATATTCACATGAATTGGCTATCCCGAAGTCACTATGGGACATTGTTCCGTTTTGGCGACTACCTTCCTCTTAGACCATGTGGCTAGCTAAACTAGCCATGGTTTTGGGACTTTTTAGGTCTATAATTCACACTTCTCTACCACTTTAGGACTAACATAACTTAAGCTAGCTCCAGGATCAAATAAAACCGAAATAGGTTTCATAGCAATCATACCTTCACATTCAATCATAGTGGGTTGATATTTTGCTTGATGATCCTCTAGGGTAGCATTGATTCCGGGCATGCTCCTCTCTATATCTCCGACTGTGGATGCTCCTTGTTGTTAGGGTCCTATAACAATAGAATTCATAATTTTGAATTGGATATGGTTATTCTTGTAATATTGTACATACTTTTGCTTTTTGCAAAATGTTTTCCATACTAAAAAATGTAAAGAGGGTATGTTCTAAAAGAATAATCAAAGGGTAAAAAGAGAGAGAAAAGATCAAAAATGTGAAAAATATGAACCCCAAGAAGAAATAAAAAAGATCATGAAAGTGTGAAAATTCAAATGCCACTACTTTTTACTTTAATATCCAAAATAAGGTTGTGTGCAACTTGTCATAAATGCCACAACCTATGAGGGTCAAATAGCTTAATCTTGACTCATTCATGCTTTAAGTTTCATGTTGGTAGATAGAGAATAAAGATCAAGCCAAATTGTTTGACCTTGGTAGATCAATAGTTATGTAGAGAAATAAAAATGTGCTCATCAGCTTAATCTTAGCCATTGGAAGTTATAAGGTTAGAATTAGATAGTTTTCTTGTCAAAAGAAAAGGAAATAAAGGGTCAGCAAGCTCAAATGCACCTAATAAAGTGAAGAAAAAATGTTAGGATAAATAAAGGGTAGGTAGAAGAAAGGTTGAAAATGTACAAGGTTTTTAAATCAAAAGCACATTTATCATGCTTAATCCTATGTTTCATGTGTAGGAGAATTTATGAGAGTGAAAAGAGATTCACAAGCTTGTTTCATTAACTTCCCCTCATCTCATTTCACCCCCACATACTTACTTATTAATTTCCCCATTCTACCATTATTTTTTATAAAATACCCTTTTACCCCTCATTCTGACTCTTACCCCTTGGTTTCACATATTCCCCTAGGAATTACACTACAAAAAATCATCCCCCTACCCAAAACCCCCTTTCCCTAATGTGAAATCCATTCCCCAATGAAAATATTACCTCCCACCTCTTTAATTTCTCTATTTTCACTTCAAAACCCATAAAAGCCCCCTTATCCTAAGTTTTCATCCCCTCACATTATTTAATTAACTCCCTGCTTCATATTTCCATGACAAACCCTTTTAACCCACCAACCCTTGCTGCAGTTAAAATACCCCGCCACAATAACCCCTGGTCCCACTTTAATAAACCCACGGCTTATATTAAACCCCGAATTTATTGTATTAATTAATTACAATTGTTTGTAATTAAACCCCGAGCCCCAAAAATCCCAATCTTGATTCCCTCCGTGCAGCTCAACCACGCAACAGCCATCTGATCTCCCACCCCCAGATCCGATAGTGTCATTCACCGTCTGAATGTTAGTAGCCGAAGAGCATGCGAGATTCACGGTTTTGCCTGGGCACTGTTCTGCTACATGGCAGCCCCAAGCTAGATCACATGCTCGCAAGGAAATACCACCTATCCTCCAAAAGTAGTGCGATGGCCCAAAAAACTGCCACCCTGCCAAGACCAAAAACCGTCCACTGTTCATTTGTAAATTCCACGCCAAAATGTAACCGTTGTTGGTTAAAAGGCCAGAGAAGCCCCATTTCACTCTTTTCGCTCGTTTTCATTGTGAATGCCGCTCAAGCCATTTTGCGACACCCTAAGCCTCTGCGAACAAAATTGACCACCGTCTACTGCCCGAAGAAGCTCCGGACACCCAATTCAAGCAGCTAGTTCACACTTGAAGCCATCGTACCCTTTGTACTAACCATTGAACCATTTTCCAAACTAGACCTCCAATTTCCAAGTATTTTTGGGAAAACCAGAATGACCCTTCAATTTGAAAGCCTACAGTCCAATTAAAAGATTAATTAATTGAAATTAATTAATATATTTGCCTAAATTGAAGAGTAATTCACTTATATACCCAAAACCCTTCTTTTGCAAACTGTAAATTACCCTCTCACTATACCATAGCTTCCAAACCTTACTTCTGCAGCAACCACATGCCTAATTCATACCTCTACTCCTAAACATGGCTTCCCAGACTCTCTAGATATGAGACCTCTATCAACCCCTCACGTAGACATCAACCACCTGGCATTAGCAGACAAACATTTTCAGATAAAAGATATTGCTTCACTAGCTTACGTTCTCAAGCTCCGATGCTGGAGTAAGGATAAATTCCTAAACCAAAATGATGGCATCCACCTTTGGGAATCCATTTTACCCAAGTATTTATTCCCATAAGTGCACCAATTCCCTAATATCATACATTTCTTTCATGCCTGCTATATCCTTAGCCAAAGAGATATTGTTGCCCCTAATCAACAGTTGTTATTCACGTTCACTGCAAAATCAATCAACCAAATGCTATAGGTCCAACCAGCCCTAATGAGACCCCATTTTCTATTGGTGACTTTCTATACCAATATGTCAAACTAGACCTGGTTAAAATAAGACAAATCTTCCAGGCTTTCATCATAGAATACTGCCATACTCACACAGATAGTCCACCTTATGTTGCCACCATTCTTTCATAGAGAGGCAGACATATAATCAGCATGCTCTCTTGCATCCTAGTATATACCTCAGATGAGCATGTGGATGAGGTTATCTTGGCCTTTCTGTCCATATTTAGCCCAGGAAAGCCTCTTGCTATCATGTATAACTATGCTTAGTTCATTGCAGATAGGATGCATGAACAGTTCACCGGACTGCCAACTGAGAGAGTATTCAAGAACTTCTTTGTGTTGTCAAATATGCTTTTATATTACTAATCAAATAAATTTCCTATCAGGATCTAGAAGTTGGATACCAAGGGAAAAGAGAGATCAATTGTTTATTGGACACCCTTGATCTAGAAATACTCCACTGCATTCACCTATAAGGAATTCATCGACTCATTTGTCCATCCAGTCATGAACATGCTGACCAGTAGCCCTCAGCCCAGAATTAGCCAAGAAATCAAAAGGGTGTTATAGTTGGCTAAGAATAGTAAGGTGGGAGACTGGTATCTATACCAGAACCACACTGAAATCATAGTTTATGGATGCCAACTTACACCTTATAAACTGCCCAAATACCTCCCTATGAGGATATTTGAACTGAGATATTTTAGGTAGATCATCAATTCAGATGAAGTCAACTTCCTAGCTGCTAGGAAGAAAACCCAATTTAAAATGAAAAACTAATTGGGCCCCTTCATTTGCAATAATAAAGAGATTGGACTATAGGCTGACAATATGTTGCAACAGATGAAATTCAAGAACAACTTCACATGGCAGTATGACCCTCATAGTGTCATAAACAAGTTGAGACTCAAGGTTAAATTGGGACCTTTCACTCATCATCCTAGACCTAATATTGAACAGTTTGCCAACCAATCAGAATGGTTGGAAAAAACATTAATTAACATGGATAGCACAGTTGTGGATGTTGAAAACACACTAATTGATGTTGAAAAACAAATTGATCAAAGCTCTTTCCTGTAGGTTCCAGAACTAGGGGAACCCATGAGTATTCCTCCTATCCTACAGACCCCAGCAAATGAGGAGAGGAATCCAAAGAGAAATAGGGAGGAGGGCTCCAGTTCTTCCATGAAGACCACGGATTAGCATTTTGAGCTTAGAAAAAGGCCCAAGATGAATCCTGTGACTGAACAAGAAGAAAACATTGAATCAGTGGAAATCACGAACACTGAAACAATGGGCGAAAGGAGTAAAGACACAACTGCTTCAGGAGAAACACAACAGCCATCAACCTACAACACTCAAATGAATGAGAGACAGCTAAGTGTTGAGGCTTCCTCCTTCACTAGGCCAACTGATAAAGAAAGAGACATTAATGATAGGTACAAAGAGATAAAGATGAGAAATGAGAAGTTAAAGGCTGAAACATACGTCGAATACTTCAAACACACACCAGCCAGTAAGAGTAGATTGATGTCATCTTTTGACATAAAAGCAAGCAAAATGTAGGTGTCCTTTATGCAGCCCACTGTTTAGCAGCCAAAAACATCGGCTGACTACAAAAAGACTGATTTTGAGGTGTTAGTTAGGGATGTTCATCCCATTGACCAAATAGAATTTCACAAACAGGCTAGAGAGATTATCTAATCCACCCTGACATGAAAGGCCATGGCTACACATAGGCAGCAAGGCTCCTTAGATAACATTACAACCCAATACAAATTAGAAAAGGCCTCCTCATAGGCCAAAGATAACAAGATCAAATCACTAGAGGACTTGGTAATTGAGCTGGGCCATGATCCAAGTGACATTAAAGCTGCTGAAAATTGATCAAGAAGAAGAATGAGGATATAGCAGCTCTCAAGAAACAACTAAAGTTACCTCATTTAGAACACCCAAAAACAAAATAGGTCCTGTAGAGCCAAAAAAAACATGAGAAAATGATGGACCTGGTGCTACAATTAAATGATCAGCTCAAAGAAATGGAAAAGCAGTTGGATAGCTTGATTTAGCTAAAACAAGCTAGTCTTGAGACTACCCCTAAAATTTTCATCCCAATAGTTACTACTACAGTACCTTCCACTTTGGAAACATCGTTAGCTTCTACAGCTCCAATGGCTACAGCACTGCCAGCTTCTACACCATCTAGATCAACAACAGGGTCAACAACAACGAGATCAACAGGTGGTGAGGCAAACATATTGGTGAAAGTAATGGAAGACATGTGCATTCAGACCACCAAAATGAACAAGCTAAAAGAAAAGGTGACTAGCCTAGAAATTGACTACAAGCTTTCCCAGATTATGCACAAGGAAGAAGTGCAGAAATCAACCAGGATGAATGAAATAATAAAAATCCTGGAGAAGGAACTGACATTGAAGGAACATCTAGGTCAGGATAAGGAACAATTATGGGACAATATCATTGATTCTATCAATGATATTTGGCCATCCATCCAAGTAATTTTTTAGCAGATTGATTTAATAACAAAGGCTACATAAGCCATACAGAGAGTAAAAGCAGAACTTGGAGACATGGCAGAGGAAGATGGAAGGATCATTCACTTCCTGAACTCCAAAAACAAGTATGAGTTGTAGGTCTTAGAGATACCTAACAGAACAAGTATAATTTTGGAAGTGAAAAGGGTCCTCACCAAGAGGAATTTAATGTTAAACCTTGAAGATAAGTGCTAAACCATGCAACTAGCCATTGAAAGATTCATTGTTAAATTTGAAATTTTGAGGCCAGAGATAAAGTGAATACTTCATCCATGAAGGGCATACCTGCTGGAAAGGTCTTTTACCAAACTATTGAGAATTTGTTTTACCTCCATCATGAGGTAAAACACCTTTTTGTGAATAAGCCTACTTTTACCAAGTATATAGAGGCAGATGAGATTTACAGGAACATGCTAAATATCCAATTACCAGATGCTGAAACATGGGAAAAATTAAATGACTTAGTGTACAAATACACAGTCAAAAGGTAAAAATGTATAGTAAGAGTAAAAAAGCACAGCAAAAGGATAATGGCGGGTCAGCTAGGTCAAAGTGTATTAGATGAAATTGTATCAGTTGAAAGGTTAGAATGAATAGAACATCCAACGTGAAGACCAAACAACAAAGCAGAGATTAAAGGGAAAAATATCAAAGATTAAAGGCAGCATAGCCTAATAAGCAGAGACAACAAGCATCACTTCAATATCTATCTCTATCTTCTTACATGAAGATATTTCTTTCTCCTAGATTAATTCCCGAGGCAGTTTGGGATACTTTTAAATTATTTTTGCATAAATACTTCATAATTCGAAGTATTGAGTGTGGATTTCTATACATTTGTAAAGTGATTTTGATCTTAAACCTAAGGGTTATTGTACCAATTTTCAAGTCAGTAGACTGAAGCAAGTAATAAAGAGATTGCATTACAGGATTCATGTGTTGAGCTATTGTAGTGAAGTATTTTGTTTGTCTGGTTTTGTTACTTTCTCATGTATTTCATAAACTTAAAATGTTATCTAAAATTGAATGAATTAACTGGAAATTCATCTCAGAATTTGTTTAAGTACACTATGTTTTGCACAGTTGATCATTTCTATGTTTTCCTCTGATATCCAGATTTCATAATTCTTAATTTCTCTCCCATCCCAGTTGACCTCTTTCATTTTCTTCATAATCTAGACTAAGGAACCCTTATTTGCTCCCTGGATCTGATTAGAAACCACTTCACCATCCAGTCTTTGAGATCTATAGTAGCTCAGCTATCTTGCCCTGTAGACACTGTTTTTAGAACTTGATCTAGTCTTGTTTTTCTAAAATTTGACCCCATAGCCCAATGGTAAAAACATCCCTCTATTCATCTAAGTAAGTGATCCCACGACCCAAATCCAAATCAAAACCCAAGTGCAACAATAACTAGCCTAAAATCAATTAACTGAAAGAAAGTTAAATCATAAAGAGAGAGCCCTCTCTGAGTATTAGGAAGGCCAGATCCTAATCCCCAAAGTAGGTTTGTGGTTACCTCTAATAATTTCTTTCTCTAACAACTTCTAAAGAAATTATAACACCTGCATGTTTTCCAGTTGTTTTGTTCTTGATTTATGCGGGCAATTTTTGTAATAGTGTGGTTCTCCACATAACCAGCATTGTAGCAAGGGTTTTGATGGCTGATCACTACTAATTTTATTAGTTCCTTATGACTATCTATGTTTGGAATAGGAAGTCTTGGGTTGATTTCTTGCTGTGATTTTATTGAAAGGTCTTTGTTGTAGATTTATGCTGTTAGGAAATTTTGAATGTCTATTTGAAGCTAGACTTCTTCCTTTCTTATTCAATCCTCCTTTAACTCCCTCATTTTTCTGTTTCATTTGTTGATAACAAAGGCATGCTTTCCATACTGCATTGTCCATTGTTTTGGGGTAGTCGATCTCAAGTTTTTCCTTCATGAAATTGTGTAAGCTACTGATGAAATGTTGGATCTTAGCTTTTTCTTCTTGCATATACGACACATAACACAGCAAGGAAGTAAACTTGGCCACATATTAGTTCATGGTTAAGGTCCCCAACCTTAACTCATGGAATTCCTTGGCGTTTTCATCATAGTAACGTTCAGGTAAATATTTTTCTTTAAAATGCTTTTGGAATTCATTCAAGGTAACCTACTCCTCATCAATCTTTCTAACTGATTTAATTTCTTCCCACTAAAGAGTAGCCTTTCCTCTTAGTTGATATACTACCAATCGGGCTTTCAATTTATCGATGTAATGATAAATCTAAAAATATGTGTTCATATCAATGAGCCAAGCTTTTTCTACCTCCTTATTTGTTCATATCCTTTAATATTTTTAAATTCTCCCTATATTTCAGATTTTTGTTTCTTTGTCTTGCACTAGTTGGAATTATTGTTCGAGCGCTCTTCTTCATCTTCTCTATGCTTTTTGGTTGATTTTGAATTTTCCCCTTTGTGCTGAGATGTTGGGGTATTTTCTCTATCTTCAGCACTGGGGTCTGGGCGTCATTGATTTTGCCGATTGGACAGACTTCATAGGATTTTCTCCTGTTCTAGGCAGAGTCTTTCATTGTCGGTTCTTAAATTTGTCATTTCAGCATGAAGCTGTTGCACAGTTTCAAGTAAGACCACATTAGCTTGATGAGACTCCTCGCCCAACTGAATCTAAATATCAAGATTAACGTTGCTCATAAATATGAATCTCTGGCTATACGCTATTTGGCATGTAAGGAGGTATAAGTTCGAGGCAGAATTGACTAATCGTATTTGGGTACTAATACCATAGTGGTTTTTGCCAAACCACGAGGGTTCGTGTGATCCTTCACGAGGGAACGGACTATAGCACCCTGGAATTTATGGCCACATGTACATGAATCACTTGAACTCTAATATTAATACGACTGGCAGCTGTCCCACCTCTTGCTCTGGCTGTGACATGTGTTATGTGTCCAGTTCATCGATATAGTCAGTGCCATCCGATGGTGATAATGGCTCCGAGATTATCCATCTACCTAACTCTCTGTTTCCAGCTGGTATACTACTCATTTGCGTTTCGTGGTGGAGGGTTTTGCAGTTCTGCTACTCATCTACTCCTGATTTCTCTACGAGTTTCTTAGCTCAGCCTCCAAACATTTTGGCTCTTTCTATTCGAATGTCGTGGGGAGGTAGTTCTAAACCCTTATTATCTGTGGAAACAGTTTCTGACTTGAATCGTCCTCTATTTGAATCGAGGGTTGTTTCAATGCTTGGTGTTAATGCATTTCATTGCTAGTTAGGTTGGGCATGTGGCTCTTCAGGCTCAAGGGGGATTGGTGGTTATCTCGTCGACATGAACTAGGTAATTTCTCTTTTAAGCTATCAGTTTATTCAGTCATTACAGGTTTCCTCCTATCCTAAGAATTTCTAACCCTAGAATGGTTATTTCATGAAGCTAGAAGACCCCCCGATACGGCTTGCAAAACAAAGGTAAGGTTTTGTTCCTATGCTTCGTGATTGATGCTAGCATAATTCTGGTCCATCGTCCCTGTAATAACATTTTCCCGTGGTTTTGCAGATATGTTGCACTTTAAATAGAAAAGGTCATGAGGTTAATTACGATGGGCTTGACGACTAGGTCTACTCACAACTCTGCAATTGGTATAGGTTGGACCTGACTCTCATGGCATTTAATGGTTGAACTGATGCAGTCTAGGGAACTCCCTCATGTGCAATTATATGCAATATAGTGTTGTTTATATCGCTGGTGATGTATTTTGTAGAAAAGGTTAATAGGAATCCGCAGGTTGTAATGTCGGTTCTTGGTGTAATTAATCCCTTCCTTTTTGTAACTATTTGGGAGAGACTGAGAAAGTTCTCCCGGCTCTTAATTTCTGTTAGACAGGATTCTGATATTTAATAAGTTATGATCTCCTAGGCATTGATATATATATATATAAAATCTGTTTTGGAAAGCATCTGTTAGGCAAACAATGTATGTTCTTCATAGCTTGCAGATAGTTTATGTTTCTAGCGTGCAACTTCTTTGTTTCAGTGATTTTGGTTGTCATACTTCCTCACGAGGGTTTCACTGTTGAAAAATTGTTTTTCCTTGCTTCCTTATGATTTGGTCTTTAATTTAGCAATAATCTCAGCTTTTAAATAGACTTTCGCCGATTGTAAAAGAGGGTTTAGTCTTATTCTTATATAACTGCTTCTTTTTCTCTTATTAAGTTCATAGAAAAGATATATAGGTTAGTATGAAGATAGTCCTTTAGTTAATATGAGAAGGAATATGTGCATATTTTGCTTGTTCCGGGTTTAATAGCTATGAAATTTCATTAAGGATTTGTCTACTATACTATTTAATTGCATGTAAAACTCTGCATAGGGAAGGTAGAGTACCAGACATTTCATACTTCCTGTAAGTAGACATTTTTGAACACTAAATTCGTAATTTCTTCTATGTGCGTTATTTCAATAATACTATTGAACATTACTATAAATTATATTAATGCATCTGTGTCAAGAGATATGACTGTTCAATACTGCATCTTAAAATCTTTTAATATGAATAGTCTGCCAATGTATCTTTATCAATGCAAATGACTACCTTGCTAATTCATATTTATCACTGAATCTAAATATTTAATCATACTCTTAGATAATATACCACTAATTACTACCATCTTATAAATACATACTAGAATACTTATCTGTTCCAGATTTATAAATGGGCTCACCCAACTTTCTTGAAAGTCTTTCTGCCCAACCTTGAACCCGACGATTACATTTAGGTTTCCCCTGAGTAATTTCTTTGTTTTACTTTTGGATTTTATCTAGTTGCAGTCAGTGCCTTGGGTATCAGGGCTCCACGAGCGAGCCTCAAGTATTGCACTCAAATGACTGATAATCAATGACTTCCCATCGGTTTTCTCCTCTTTCCCCCCGAGCTTAAGGATAGTCTCCCTTTTTCCTCTTTTTCGCCTCTTCTTGGGGAAGAGGTATGTTATATTATATTAACCAAAATTAGGTAATCATTATTATCTAGCTTTTCAGCCTCAGTCAATATCCTAATGTAAAATATAAATACAGTAAATCATAAAATCAGTTTAATAACCATAGTAAATCGTTCACGGGACCTAGGGTGTTACACCGCCCATCTGCACCTACATATGGCAATAATTTTTTGGCACATGCACGACCGGCCCATTGCCATGTAGTCCACAATGGGCATCCTTCTCAGGATTTCATCAAAGCTGATTTTACATGTTTATCAGAAGTTTTAGATGTATATCTATATGCCCAACTACTGGAAAATCAAAGGTTTGATGTTAAGTAGGCTAATTCTTACCCTAGCTTACTACAACAGTATTCAGAATATATGAAAGATCAGTAGCAAAAAAAAGTTTATAACCACCAGCTAGCTTCTATTACATGATTCCAAAACCAGCCATAATTGGATTATATTCCACAACTGCAAATTACAGAGAGGCTTAATTTAGCTTCATCGAACTATATGGGTGCGAGGTTCACCAACAACCACCATCAATTAGCATTAGCGATACAGTAGACCACATTTCTATGTCATCCCCACTAAAATGTTACGCCTAGAGATGAAGGGACTAATGTAGTTATATCTTAATCCATGAATGTATTTCTAAGTATTATATGTTTATTTGATGGCATAATAGTTAATAACATTCGTTTCATTTTAAAAGTCTTCACAATAAAAAGGGAATGTGAAGAATTGATTGAAGATGAGAGGGAGCTTCGCCATTGAGCTCATCAGTGTCCTTAGCAAGGTTGGCGAAGTCCTCGCTTGATGGTGCCCAACCTATTCTGGCTTTTCTCGGTTTTTCCATGTTATTTCCTATCTTAGCTACATAGATAAGGAAAGGTAGAGGAGGGGAAGTATATATAGCTAGCTATGGTGGGAAGAAAAAGGGTATGTTCATCGAGTCTAATCGCCTCGATAGTCAGTGCAAACTTGAATGAAGTAGATTTCAACAATGCAGTTGTAATAGAAGAAGAGGTGTGGTTTTCTAGTGAAGCTTATCAGAAATTCCATGTATTTCAGGGTATAGGGCTAGGGTAAAATGTGAATTGGGGGTTTATTAAAAAAAAAAGGCTTGCTGAATTCCAGATTTAGGGAAAAATACGAATTATCAGTTTTAAGATTAATACTGTTCAAAATGCCTGTTTTGACGTATAAACCTTTCCATTTCATATGCTTTCCCTTTTTGATTTATTCCAGATGATTGTTCTGGCTGTCAATAATATAAATGTTTGTCTATGAGTTATAGTTGCCCATTATTAGCTAAATTTTTCATTAGGTTTTCCCCAAATATCCATTAGGTCAACGGCTTTAGGGTGCCTTCTCTAAGCACTTAATGAACTGTTTGTCTCTGTGGATGAAGGCCTATAGAATTCCATTTCCTCTTCCCCAGCGGTCGATTATTTGCTTACAAACTTCTGTTTATGTTACCAAATCCCTCTGTATCTCAGTTTTTTCACACAGGATGACTGCATTATTTATTCGAGTGAGGGCAGTTTGAATGGAGTAACCCTTTTTCCATTTCTCGGCCCTACAAGTTTATCGCCATTAGATTTGGTTCTAGTTGATGGATTTGTCAAGGTTTCTTTTGTATTTGTTTCTACAAAGGCCCTAACTCATAACAGTCTAGGCAGCATTTTCAGGTCGCCTAGTTTTTCCGGGAAGGGTCTCTATCAGTTTCCATTTATCGTTTTCCCAAGGGGGTTTTTCCAAGACAACAATATTATTTTAACTCCTGTTGCCTATATACTAGCCTAGGTTGGAACCAACGGGTGTCCACATGCTGCCCATTAGTACTTTTCACCTGATATTTTCCCTAGCCCCATATACGTGTATATTTTAATTTTCTAGGTAAGTTAATCTATTCGAGGAGATCTCTATAAGCTGTAGTCAGATTCAATGACGTTGACATTCTCATAGTGGGTACAAACCAGGTAAGTTCAGGCATGAGATCTGAAGTGTCTTCCTGTTGTTAGAAGGTACATAAATATGATTTTCGTATTCCATACAACTGGCTCGGGTTAATTCACATGCAAGTGTACCTAGCCTGACATTCTCATATTCAAATGAATTAGATATTCTCGAGGGTGGGGTTTTTGAGGGTGTTTGGGCATGGAGACTGTAGTGATTGCTATAGGACATTTAAGATTTTCCACGTAAACTGATGGACCCTTTTGAGTCATACCTTTCACTTCATGAAGCCTTTATTCAAGCCACGGTGGAGGTTGAGTCACTTTGTCGTGCTAACCAAAAAGTGATAAGGTAGATGGCACACTCTCCTCAGCTGAAAACCCTGGAGGATGGAGGTGACTTGTGGTTGGAAGCTGATTATTAGCCACAAAATAATTTCATGGGGAAAAAAGGTGGTGAAAGGAAGTGTGGTAGGAAACAACGTCCCATTAAAATTACGACTCTTGGTTCTATTCTCTCTTTCGGTCACGACGTGCTCCTTAATCGAATTACGAGTCTCCAGAAGAGAGATTTAGTAGGAAGGTGGTATTTTTCTGAAATTGAAGAAGTTGAGATGAGACAATGGTTGGCTAAGAAATGGAAAGTTCTGCCAGGGTATGTTCTAGCGGTGGTGAAGCTCATGGGAGGATGGTACAGTTTCCATTTTCTGAAAGAAGAAGACCTCAGGAAAATTGCAGCAAGGCCATCGGTCAAGGACCATGGTTTCTTGGCAATGTATGCGTAGAATGTGGGCTTCAATCCCTTGAAGCAAACACCTAAGAACAAACTCATATGAGTCAAACTGCCCATACTTCCACTAGAATTCTGGACAAAGGATGTTTTTACTCATATTGGAAATACCATAGGAAAATTCATATATGTAGATCCTCGGTGTCTGGGAGCTAGGGATAAGAGGATAGCTTGGGTCATTATAGAGAAAGATTTTGGTGAAGCTTTTCCAGATTACATTGAACTAAATTGGGAAAATATCAATCTCACTCAACGCTTGGATTTTTGGGGAATTCCATTCTAGTGCCTTAACTATCACCAGACGGGACATTTAATTGCAACTTGTCCTAAGGCAAGAGGAGTTTTGTAGTCGTTGAGGGAGCATAAAGGGCCTCACCAAAGGGTACATAAGGAAAACAAATCAAAATGTTTCTCTCCATGTAAAGGCTACAACATCAAACAGAACAGAATGTCTTCAGGCTTAGGTAATTCTAGTCACTCAAGTCATATATTCTATGAACCTTCTCCCAGACTCATAAAAAATACATCTGCTCCTATCCCTATTCATATCTAGTCATCTTACCCATTGTCGGAGCAGTCAAGTTCCCATATAGCAGTTGATTCATCCAGTAGAGAAAATATTCAAAAATTATCATCTCCAGTGTTTTAATAGAGCCTGTTATAGGAAATAGATAATATGAATGATATCCCATCTACTTCATATGCAACTTACACTCAAGCTTGTGGGTTTTACTCACCAGCTAAACCTAACTCTCCAAAAGATAAAGAAAAGGCTCCTGTACAAATCTCTCTGGTTTCCTCTCCTATTAATTCCCTTGATAGTAATCTTCATTTCCTTCTACAAAGGAAAACTTTGGACCTCAAGTCACTTACTATCCATAAGCTGAAGGGATTCGAGTCTCTAGAAACTAGTCCTACATCTACAGGAAATATTATTGTAAGATGAAAAACAATAGAGGAAACACATATTTTAGAGGTAGACCTCGTCAAACACATGCTACCTTGAAAAAATTTCCATCACTCATTGATATTCCTATTTCATCTCCCATCTCTCCCAGGGCACTTAGAGCACGCATGCCCTCCAATAATCCGAAACGAACTCAACTCTATCCTTGAATATAAGGGGTTTGGGGGCCCATCCAAAATTCTTTGCTCTAAGGGATCTTTTCATTTCATCTAAATCCAACATTATTCTTATCCAAAAATAAATGCACTCTAATGCCCAAACTATTAACTATTTTAAGAGGATGCTTCCCACATGGTATATCATGGCAATAGATGCCACTGATAGATCTAGTTTTCTTGTTGTTTTCTGGGACCCAAAGGGGGCAAATTTGAAGGCTTTTTCTTGTTTGATGGGTATTCTCCTGGTAGGTGATATCAGAAGTATCCCCGGAAGATCGTATATTCTTAATGTATATGCACCATATAAAGAGAAGGAAGGGTTTTGGAATACTATGGAGGTATCGGGGATTATTAATGTTCCTTCTCTAATTTTGGCTGGGGATCTTAATTGCACCTTAGGTATAGAAGAATTGTTGGGACAAACTAGGGTGGTAGACAGAATGGCATAGAAGCTAAGAGAAATCTTTCTTGTTCATAATCTAATAGATGTTTGCCCACCCAAAAATTCCCCCACTTGAGATAATGGAAGATGTGGTAATAAGTATATTGCTAAGAGACTTGATAGGTTTCTTGTCCATGAAGACATGATAGAGAAGTTGATTTTAGCCGAAGAATTCACTTCTTCCTTGTTTGATTTAATCCTTTTCTTTCCTTCAGGGTTAAATTATATGGTTAAGATATTTAAATAACTAATTTATTTTCTAATGAATTTATGTTAATTAGCTACCCATCGTTGAAACTAATTCTAAAACTATAATAGATTTATTTCATTTACTAATTCCCTAAATCTAGTAATTGAGGATGATACCACTATCATTTTACTTTTAACACTAATAGTAATAATATTAATATAATAATTATAGTAGGGATCTAATATAAGATCATATTAATAATAGCCCTAAATTTATTTAAAATAAGGTTAACACAATTAACTTCATTAGATTAATAATATGTTAATTATTAGTTATCATTAAATCAATTATTGTCCCTAAATAGATTATTTCTAGCACGTGAATTACTTAAGATAAGTAATAGTATAACTACTATTATTCTAATAATTCAACTTAATTAATATAAGAAAAAAAATTCTTTAAATCATGTTTATTATAATTAAATAATTAAATAAAAAAATTTAACAATTAAATTAAAAAATATTATAGATTAATTTTACTAGATATACTTAAAATTAAATTTATTTATATATTAATATGTATTAAAATAAAATACATTTTTTAATTTAATAAAGTAATAATAACTATTAATTTAATAATAACCTCAACTTAATTTATAATTTGGTTTTGCACCCTTTTCCTTGGGTCCGGTCCAACTAGCCGTTTCCTCGTCTAATATAGTCGTTAGTTAGTCAATTTAGCCATTTCCTGGTCAAAAATTATATCCATTGGAAGTTCTGCTCTGTCTATTTGACTTGCATTCTGGATCTGATTCTTCAACTTGTACTGATGATGAACCACACTGGTTGGTTCGAAACAAATTGACAAATATTCTATTATGTGATTTTAGCCGAAGAATTCTCCTAATAAAGATGGGGGATGTTAGATCTACTATTGTTGAAAATTATGTCTTAGACCATCGCCCAATAACTCTGCTTTGGAATAATACTGATGCAACGTTTGGCTTACCTTGTAAGTTCAATAGAATCTAGCTAGAAGATTCAAATTTTGATTCATTAATTCGATCATTCTGGAAGGAAAAAAGATCCATAGAGGAGGGCACGTTCAACTCTGAAAATTTCATAAATAGACTCAGGCTCCTTAAAACAGAAGTAAAACAATAAGGAAGAAGAAGAAGGAACTGAGAAAGGAATTGGCCACAATTGAGGAGGAGTTGAAAGTCCTACATAACCAAATGACTATCCATTCTCTTCCTCCTATAGTAATGGAGAAAATCCATTGTTTAGAACTTGGGAAAAGGAAATTTCGTCAAATAAGGGGAACAACCTGGAGATTGAAAAGCAGAGCTCTGTGGATTAAGGAAGGAGATAAAAATACCATTTTTTTCATCGATTTGCTAATCACAGAAGAAAACCAAATACAATTTGGCAAATAAAGGATGGTGAAGGAAACCGTTTTAACAAGCATTCAGATATTTCATCTCTCGCGGTTTCATATTTTAAAAAAGCATATAACAGAGTGGAAGTGGAGGATGTGGATGCTCAATTGTGGACAGTTGAAGAATATCCCAAAATGTTTAATGAAGAGGATAATGTAGAATTGTATAAGGAGGTTAAAGAGGAAGAACTGACATGGGCCATTAAATCAATGAAAGGAGACAAAAGCCCAGGTCCAAACGGATGGACTGTTGAATTTTTTGTTCATTTCATAGACATTTTTCAAGAAGAACTGCTTCAGATGGTAGAGGAATCTAGGTCTAAAGGATTCATACATCCTTTGTTAAACTTCACTTGTATCTCCCTTATCCCTAAGAAATCTATGGTGGAAACCTTTGCTGATTACCACCCTATTTCTCTGTCTAATCTATCATATAAGATTATCTCTAAGATTATAGCCAATAGAATGGAAGTTTCTTTATCAAAATTCATCTCTCCTGAGCAATATGGCTTTTTAAACAATAGAGTGATCCATGACGTTGTAGCTGTAGCACAGGAATGTATGCATAGTATTAAATTAAAGAAAATGAATGTTGCGGTAATGAAGGTTGATTTAGAAAAAGCTTATGACTGTGTAGATTGGGGATTCCAAAGAATGGTGCTTTTTAAAGTTCGAGTAAACTCAAAAATGACTGAATGGATTATGGAGTGTGTGTCAATAGTTCGATATGCAGTTATAATTAATGGTTTCCCATAAAAAAAAATGTTGTTGGTAAAGGTCTCAGACAAGGATGTGCTTTATTCCCCCTTTTGTTTATCTTGGTGATGGATGGATTAAGCTTAAAAATAAGAAAAGCAGTGTCCACTAGAGATTTTGAAGCATTGAAAATTAGTAGTCATGTATAGTCTCACACAACTTTTTTGGATGATATTCTATTGATGGGTATGGTAAACAGGTTTAAATGGTTATCACTCGCCCTAATCATAAAAAGGTTTGGGGTAGCTACTGGTCTTGTTCAAAACAAGCATGTCTATTATTCTCTATGGATCATGTGCCCAGGATGATATCTCTTTTATACAGAATTGCTTTGGAGTAAAGGCAGGAAATATAGAAAAGGGTATGAAATATCTGGGTTATCGACTAAAGCCAGGTGGCTACAAAAATGCAAATTGGATGTGGTTGCTGGAGAGATTCTATCTGAAGATTAAGGGGTGGGAACATAGATGTTTATCTATGGGAGGATGTACTATCCTCACACAGTCAACGTTGACTCAGTTGGGGATTTATTGGGCACATCTTTTTTGTACTTCTCAAATGATTATTAATCTTCTGAATCGAGTTATGACAAGTTATATATGGTCTGGTGCAAGTACGAACAAGAAGTATTGTTTAATGAAGCTGGAAAAGATCACTAGACCCAAAATCATGGGTGGCTGGGGTATTCTTAACCTTAAGTTCTTTGGATGGGCTCTTCTTTTGAAGTAACTGTGGAGGGGTATCAATAGTCGAAGTCTTTGGGGAGAGCTAATCCGATCCAAATATATGAAGAATAAGGATCTCTCCTTCTGGTTTAGACAAGGAGAAATTGGGAAAAAATGTGGCTCACAAATCTAGAATAATTTTTGAAAGGTTAAGAATATTCTTTTCCACAATATTATGCGGTTTTTTGGATATGGTAACAGTATTATATTGGGTAAATATTGCATTGTAGGAGCAGGGGAGGGTGTACCAGGGACAATGGAACTGATAATGCATCTGAATAGAAGGCGTATTTATGTCCTAAGTCATTTGACCATTGATTGGAATGGAAATATTCCAATATGGCGTGACTTTTCCCAACTGAATCTGGATGATCAATATAAACAAGAATGGTTACATATGGTAAAAACATTAAAGGAGGAAGGGATAAGTTATGACAGCAAAGGGGATTGTATGACTCGGGCTGGAAAGAAGAAGGTTAAGGAGAAGTAGAGGTGGTGGACTGTTACCTCAAAATTTGCATGAAGGAAATTCTGAATGTTGAATATTGTCCGTTTTATAGTTTTTGGAAAGTAAACATTCCAATTAAAATTGTAATCTTCCTCTGCCTAACATGGAAGAACAAAAATCTGACATGGGAAAACTTACAAAAGAAGAACCACTATGGCCTTGGGATATGCTATCTATGCAGGAATAATTCTAAGGACAATGAGCACTTATTTTTACATTGTCATAGATCTGTTAGCATTTGGACACACTTCACAAACAAGAGGAAGATTCCATTCACTCAGTTTAATAAAGTTGAGGAGTGTTTGAAATGGTGGAGCACTTAGAGTAAAAGAAGGAGAATACTAGCTTTGGTCATTTTCTGGGAAATCTGGAAAGATCGAAATCATTTGATTTTTGCTCTCAACGGAAGGGGGGGAACTTAATATATGAATCCATAGAATAGTGGGTGGTATTAGATCAGAATGAGGACATCAAGAAAAGTAAAAAGAAGAAGACAGAGAAGGGGAGCGTTTAGTTCTAGAAGTATCCAATTGGGTTTTCTAATGGAGTAGCTCAAGGAGGAAGATGTGGGAGTGACTTTTACTTAAAATTGATAGAAGAACAGGAATTCTGGATTTACTGGTATGTGAGAGAAGGAACAAGTATGAAAGCAGAAGCTGTTGCTTTATGGGGACTATTATGGTTGATCAAGTTCTTCGATATCCCTCTAGTACAAATTTTTTGGGACTCCAAATGTATAATAGAGCATGTTAACGGGAAGAACAACATTCAACAAACTTCCCTACAAGGTTGGCTGAGACATATAAAATGTATATGGAGTGCCTTCCAGAATTCATCCATTGAGCACATCAGCAGGGCACATAACAAATCTGCGGATGAGTTATCGAAAAAGGGACTACATGACACACAAGAAGGCATGACCATCATGATGAAAACGGGAGCAGAGGAGACAGAAGTAGAAAATCTAAAAGTGTCGGGATAGATCATTGAAGAGAGCTCAAAAAGGCAAAACTTCATAGAAGATAAGTCCATATAAAATTCCTATTTCTTTTTGTACTAAGTTTTGTATAAATTTTGTATCTAATTTTGTATAGAAATCATATAAGAAAAGAATACATTAAGTTTGCGATCTGATCCACATATTAGACCCTGTGTAAATTGCAAAAATGGCTAAGTAAATAGTTTCATTATGTTGTAACTTATAGACAATAGTTCAAATGGATGTAAGTGGAGAAGCTTCCTCCCAAAGTAGTCATGCTGTGAATTTCTCAAGGTTTATGAGGATAATATGTCCATCATAAGAATGTACTGTTTTATGCGGTTTTTTTCCTGCTTTAAAAAAAAGAGAGACTTAAATTCAAATTAACAAAATATAATAGTTCCATTTAAATAAATTTCAGTAACAAAATTTGTATAAAGGTTTTTGTTTAAAGTAGTTTTAAATGTTAATTTAATGTATTACAGCACATAACACTAATGTAATGTATTGGAATTCTTATGAAAAACATGATTAAGTTATTGATATATTTAGCTTCTCTACATAAACTATTCTATTGAAACTAATAACAGAGTCACATTATTTTAACAAATTACTTATTCAATATAATTATTATTAATTTAAAAATAATATATCACTTTTAATATATTACTGGTTATAAAATTAAAATTAAATTATTATTAATGTAATTTTGAATATACATTACATTAATGTTAAAAATATTGGATATAAAAATTCAATATCAAATGATATTTATTTTGAGTTTTTCAAACGAGTAATTAAACCAGCGTTTGTCGTTACGTGATTACAAATTATAATGTAGATTGTGCATCGCTGAATGGTATTCTTGTTTGGGATGTCTTATTAAAAAGCAATTTTATGCATTGCGACGGCTTTTGATTTAAACGAAGTTTAAATATATTGCTCAGTTTACAATTTCCTATTTAATTCATAGACATTTGTGTTATGTTTTCTGATATTTATTCTTTTATTTAATATATTTCAATCTCTATTTTATTCAGAATTTTTCTATCATTGTATATAATTTTTCTTAATCAAAATATAAGTAAGAATTATTTTAATCTCAGTGGAAATTTCATTTAGAAATTAAAGTGTAGCTCTTTTCTCACTCCCAATAGCCGTAGGGTGGAAGGGGCCGATTTTGGAATCGGCCTTTGCTACTCCAAGTCATTTTTCTTCGTTTGTTTTTTTTTTTTTTTTTCAATTTTTTTTAAATGATTTTATAATATATTGTTTATTTAATTTTTTTATCATTTTTATTTTATTTTTTAATTTTCTTAATTTTTTATATTATTATTTTTTTAAATTTATTTTAATTTTTTAATTTATAAAAAAATGTTTTTTTATTTTTTTTAATTTTTTTCTTTCTTAAATTATGTTTGTATTTTTGAAATATTTTTTTATTTTTGAAATATTATTAGCAAATTTTGTTTTTTTTTTATTTATAGTTTTTTTTGTCTACATATTTTTTTATATTTGATTTTTGTGATGTTTTTTATTTTTTATTTTATGTTTTATTATTTGTTATTATTTTTGTGTTTTTTTATTTTTTCAATATTTGACAAATTTGTTTTCTTTTGTATTGTTTTGTGTGTTTTTTTTAATATTTGAGTATTTGAATATATATATATTATATATATATATAGTTTTTTTTTTAACAAGTTAATTTTGTTTGTTTACTTTTTTTTTTTTTTTTTTTTATTTTTATATATTTTTTTATATTTGATTTTTTTGTCATGCTTTTTTATTTATTTTTTATGTTTTTATTATGAACACTGAAAATCACTAATATTTAAAAAAAATGCACTTAACACATTAGAAAATTTAAAGTGTAAATAATAAGCCATCTAAACAAAAAATGTTGATATTGCTAACACTTTTCAAAACCAAGATGTAAACTGCTAACAAAAAAATGGTTGATATTGCATTAGTACTTTTGAAAATCAAGATGTAAATCACTAACAAAAAAAATGTTCATACTAATACATAAAAAAAATTAAAGTGTCCCACATCAAGGCTTTTGAAAATCAACATGAAAATAACTAACATTTGAAAAAAAATGTTCATACTTGATACATAAGAAAAATTAAAGTGCAAAAAATATGCTAAAAAAATGTATATTATGAATCACCACTTTTCAAAATCGAGTGATTTTTTGCTACCTTAAAAAAATGGGTACCTTTATTCTCTATTAGTCTAGCCAAGACTAACAACCTTATGCCACCTTCACTTGAGTCCAAGGTGGGGGTTTGAGCTAGTGTTAGAAGCAATTTTGGAAAATCTCTTGGTGTCCATGTTGTATAACTTCTTCTTAACATAAGATATCTAGTCATAGCTATGATTTGAATGGATGAAAGACTTGCTTCAGTAAGGAGGATAGGGTGGGAGTATTTCCTTTAATATTGAGGTTGTAGGTTATAAATTTCTTTTAGATCTATTCAATAGTTCTACATAGCTCCATATCAAATAATAGGAGTGATGAGAGTCTCAAAGATTATCCTTCTCTTTATCCCAAATCCAATGATTTGTCGATTTATAATTGTTCTTAACCCTATAGTAAGCTTTCCAATCTCTGTTTACCCTTTTTCTCAATTCTATAATTCAAGTTGAGTTTATGATGGAGTCAATTCCTACATATTTGTATGAAGGAACTTCCTTAAAAAAATGAGATATTTTCATAAATGAAGGTATCATAGGTGATCATTTTGGATATAATTATCATGAATTTTGTTTTGTCAATATTAATGGCCATACCCATCTTTGAACAAAAATCTTGGAAGATTTTGATTTTCTTTCCAAGATCGTAATGGATTCTTACCAAAAGAAAAATATCATCATCATAAAGGAGAAGAGTTATAACCATACCAATAAGTGTGGGGCAAACACAACTTGCATCTTGCAAACACTATTATAGCTTATCAATCTATATGCCAAAAGGCTAGTTGATAAGGGACACCATTGCTTGAATGATAAAGTTTGAGACCCCTCGGGGCGCTTATTGGTGACTTAGCCCATCAGAATCAGAATGACGAGCTGAGCAATCTTGTACCATTCAATTGTTAGTGCCAAAAAATTCGGGAGGTCCCAAATTTCAAGTACATCGGATCAGTGCATGGTACAAACTAGAGCTCAAGTTATGGCGAATGAGAAGATTGACAAACTTGAATCAACATTGAATGAGGTCGTGTTGTAGCTGCAGAACTTAAATGCAACACTCGCTAAGGGCAAGGTGGAGGCACACGCGGAGGCATATAATGGCAATGAAAACATTGAGGGTGAGTCTAGCCAGTCTCTTCACCTCTTTAACACCCACCAACAATCCCATTCGCGACCACCCAAGTTGGACATGTATAAATTTGATGGCTCTGACTTGGCTACATGGATAGCATAAATGGAGCAATATTTTACATTGAATTACCTCCTGGATGATGTGACTCAGCTTAGTGTGGGTATCAATGAAAGATGGCAATGGTAGCAATGGCATCAACGTTGCTATGGAAGGCCCTTGACTTGGGATAAATTCAAGAAAGCTCTTATGAATCACTTTGACCATGAATCTGATCTTGTGGGTCATCTCACTAAGCTTCGACAAAGAGGAACAATGAACAAATATATTGCCACCTTTGAAGCCTTAGCTTTCCGTACTAGAGTTCTACACGATGAGTTCTACATGGAATGTTTTTTCAGTGGTCTCAATGAATCCATACAAGCCCACGTCCACCTACACCACCCTAGCTCATGGCTGCAGGCTTGCAAGATAGCTCGTGAAGTAGAACGTGCTTTAGCGGCCCAGTCCAATCACCCAAATTTCATCGCCAACGGTTGCCCCCCATAGGCTCAAAGCACTACCCAAACACTCAAGGTTCAAAAGGTGTCACCGGCAGAAATGGCGGAAATGAGAAAGCAAGGATTATGTTACTACTGTGATGAGAAATACTCCCCCATGCACAAATGCAAGGAGCCCAAATTCTTTGAAATTGATGCTATCGATCACAGTTCATCAGAGGAAGCCCCACCACTGAAGGATCCAGAGGAGGAAGAAGAGGACAACCAGTAGGACAATGTACCTCAAGAACCAATTATCTCACTGCATGTTTTGGCAGGGATTTCTAAGCCCCAAACTCTCAAAATTAGAGGTTTTATTAAGCATCGCCCAGTAGTAGTCTTGATTGATAGTGTAAGTACACATAGTTTTATCCATCAAAGAGTCGCAGAAGCTGTGCATTATTTTATCCAAGCAGTTTCTAACTTCCAGGTCCAAATTGCTGATTGGGGACAATGAAATGTGAAGGCCGCTGTGAAAATTTCAAACTTCAAATGGGGGATTATCAGTTAAAGACCCACATGTTTGCCATACACATGGGAGATTGCGACATTGTCCTCGGTACTAAATGGTTGTGCACACTTGGCCCAATCAAAATGGATTTCCAGGAGTTATATATGAGCTTTAAGCAAAACAACCACACAAATACCCTCTGCGGACTCCAGGCGGGAGCTCCCTCTATCATCAGCTCACATTGGATGGAAAAATTATTAAAAAAGGGCCGCCAAGGAGTTGTAGCTCAATTCAATGCCATCCAGGCATTCGAACCCAATTCTCTTCATATTCATCCTGAGATGCAACAGATCTTAAACAACCATCTACCAGTCTTTGACAAGCCTCATGAGCTTCCACCCTCGAGAGGGGAACATGATCATAACATTACTTTGGTCTCAGGGACCCAACCACCAAATGTGCACCCATATAGTTATTCATTTTCCCAAAAGAATGAAATTGAAAAAATAATCAAGGAACTCCTGGAAGCAGGTGTCATTCACCCCAGCATTAGTCCTTATTCCTCGTCGATGGTCATGGTGCTCAAGAAAGATGGGAAATGGTGCATGTGTCCAGACTTTAGGGCCCTCAATAAGTTGACAGTCCAAGATAAATTGCTCATCCTGGCCTCAATTTGGACGGAGGTTTCTATGAATTTCATTACGGGTCTTCCAAAGTCAGGAAACAATCCAGTCATCATGGTGGTTGTGGACAGACTTTCTAATATCTTTTGGCAGGAGCTCTTCCAGCTACAAGGTACCCAACTACAACTTAATACTTCATATCATCCACAAACTGATGGTCAAACTGAAGTAGTCAACAAATTTCTGGGGACCTACCTTAGGTGTTTCACTTCAGAAAAGCAACATCTCTGGGTATAGTGGTTACCTCTAGCCGAATGGTGGTATAACACCAACTATCATGCCACCACCAAAATGACTCCATATGAAGCAGTTTATGGTCAACTCCCACCTTCCCCTACTTCTTATATCAAGGAATGCTCGAAGGTACAAGCAGTGGATCAACTCCTACAAAACTGCACAACCATGCTGGCCCACCTTCGAGAGAATCTTCATTAAGCCCATAATCGCATCAAGCAACAAGTAGATCAACATCGCTCAGAATGCCAATTTCAAGGAGGGGATCAGGTATTTTTTAGGCTGCAACCATATAAGCAAACATCACTCAAAGACAAGGGTTGTTAGAAATTATCTCCAAAATTTTACAGACCGTATCAAGTACTTCAACGCATTGGAGAAGTCGTCTACGAGCTAGCTTTGCCACCCACTACAAAAATCCATCCAGTCTTCCATGTCTCATGCCTCAAGAAAGTGATTGGGAACCATTGCAGAATTCAAACCAATCTACCTGAAGTGGATGAAGAGGGATCAATCTGGCTCAAACCTGAATAGGTTCTTGACACACAAGAATGACACCTGCGTGGCCACGCGATCAAAGAAGTCCTCGTCAAGTGGAAATACACCTCTCCAGAAGATGCAACGTAGGAACCAGCTACTATCCTTCAATAGTTTCTGCAGCTTAAGCCTTGAGAATAAGGTTATTCTTATGGGGGAGGGCATGTTAGGGTCCAGCCCTAACCCCCTTATTTATGTAATAGGATCGAGTCATAGTTGTAGAGTCAATAAAGCACATATTAATAATTGTAAGTGGTTAACCTGCATTTAATGAAGGGATTGCACTTAGTTACAAATGGGCCATGGTATTAGATAGATGGTATTAATAAGAAACATGTTATTACCCCATGGTATTGCATGTATGAATCCTATATAAAGGATAGAGAATCCTCTAGAGGAGCATTGTGTCTTATTTTGTAATTGAGCTCGGCTCTATTGGAGGTTTCCCCCTCAAAGAGGCAAGTGAACATTGCTTTCTGAATAATAAAATACTCGCTGTTATTTCTCATTGTTCTATGTTCTGCGTATATTTCTTCGCATATTTGGAATTCAGATATCGTCTTCCAGGTTAAGAGCATAACAGTCACATCTAGTCAATAGGCCTTCAAATGGATCAATCAACATCATTTGACCTCCTTTTCGTCATCCTTGCATAAATCCCTAAGCATGACTCATTCTAATCCCTAAGTTTCTATTTGAAAACACCTTGTTTCAGTTATTTTAAGGACCAACTCCTCCTGGCCTCCTCCTGGACAACGTTGACTACTAGGTTGCTCCACTCTGCACCTACACTGGTCACCAGTAGGGTGCTCAGTCTTGGGGGTGTGTTGATTCTAGAAATTTGGGAAAAAGAGAGAGAATCCTATAACCTCTTCTTCTAGAAGCTTCTAGGATCTGTTGTAACCATTTACCTCAGATAAAATTCTTGAATCGTATGTTATCCTACCTTGGATTTTTCATCCCTTATCCCTTGAGCTCATCGTCCCATCAAGAGTGAATCTCAAGCCCTAATTATGAACTACCTCCTTCACCAATATATTTACTTCCATCCATAGGCAAGGGGTTGCCCTTTGGATAGTGATTCTACCCTTATGTTATTGTTGTGAGAGATATCATTCCACACATTAGAGTGATTAGAGGTGCACTTTGTGACAAGGAAATGAAAATTCAACTTGGAGGATCTCTTTTACGGGATCAACACCTATCTTAGGTTATAACTTGTTAGGATCCTATAATCTAGGAACCAAAGTGTGTTTGCCTCTTACTATTGATCTTGGGGGTCTGTTTGTCAATTTTAGCCTATGAGTCAGTATGTGTCATAGTCTAAAGGTATGTATGAAAATAGAGTCAAAAGAGCTAAGGTTTTGTAAATATATGTGTTGTAAAGGGTTTTTTTGAACCGAAAATAGTATTTGTGAGATTCTAAAGTCCATGAGGGGGTCATAATTTCAAAATTGTACTCATGGAGGGAAAATGAGTGATTATGAGGGTTTAAGGGGTGAATTCATGGGGTTTCATTCATCACAAGTCAAGTATGAAACCATGTCAGTTAGGTTCAGTTAGTTAAAATTTGTTATGGGTCTATTAGTGGTGTGTACTTCTCATCATTGGAAGATATCCTCATGTCACCTCACTTCCTACTTAAAATATCATCATCATTCACTTGAATCATTAAATATATTGAGCCTATTCAAAATGGATCTTCCTTGTTTCACCTACATTCAAACAACAACTTAAACTTACCCTTTTGATCCTCATAACCATTCTAAGATCAAGAAAGATTGCAATCACTTGATTGACTCAGTGAAACCCTAGTGAGAGAGCCCTCTCCAAGGCTAGTAGGTTTAGATCCTATCCTAAAAGTGGTATGTGGTTACCTATGGAATTTCTCTCCTCAACCTAGGGAAATTTATAGAGTGCTAACATATTGGTGTCATTTCCAAGCAATGAAAGGTTCCATATTTTTCAGGAAAGATCATCAAATTTTAGATATGGTTGCTGATGGTGGAAAATAGTCAGACATATGAAGGCTAAACCATTCACTTGGTGACTCCAATCAGTTTTCAACCTGATCCAAAGACTCCATCGATAGTAGGGTTTAGAAATCAAGGTTTTAATAGCAACTCTATTGGCTCAAGATGGTTCTTAGATCTACAAGGTATGCCCCTATGTATCATATTCATATTCGTAGATTTCCAAATCGCGTGACTTGTGTAGATTGGAAAACTTATTCTCCAAAACTCAGAGATAATAAAGGAGATGATATTGCTCTTCATTTGGTTAAGTTTCACATGCATTTGCGTAGACTTAAGGTTCAATTTCATGAAGACTTCCTGATGAAGATTTTCATGGCTACATTGGAGGAAAAAGTGAGATATTGACATGAAGGTTTTCCACCTGGGAGCTCGTATTCCCTTAAATTTTTTGATTTAGTATTTTTTGAGAAATACAAAGAATCTCATCCTTATTTGTCATTGGTTGAGAATTGTTGTGACCATTTGGAGGATTTCATTCAAAATCTGGAAAATTCTTATGGCGATGAAGAGTTCATGGATGAAGAAATCATGGAAGCTTTGTATGAGAACCATTTTCGTCACTAGGAAGAAATGGTAACTTCTCTCTTTCTTAAAAATGAAATAGATCAACATCGTGATGTAGAAACTTATGATTTGTCTTCTGAGTTTGAAAAAATTCGCAGTAGTCTTGTCAGATGTTAAGTCACCAAGAGAAAGAATAAGATAGATAATCAAATTTTTCAGGAGCCCTTTTATTTCCTTTGTCCTTATTCCAAGAAGAATTTTATCAAATTATGAGTTCTAAAATTGAAAACACTAAGATCACTTTAAATGAAGATAAAGGTTTTATCCATGAAAGCAGTAATCTAAAAAGTTACAGCTATACTCCACAATTACAAGAGGATAATGAAGAGAAAATTGTTTTAGAATCCTTGGATAGTGCATAATATATTCATGATTATACTTCTGTTGAATTGACATATCCCGAGTTTTCTCATAGAATGTTTCCTTCCTCTTGCCAGTCATAAAGTAAAGGTAACTAATCATGCTTTTGAAGGTTCTTTGTTGTTCTATTGGAATGATTAAGGGAAGAATATCTTTTGTTTTCTCCAATTCAACAAAAGTACTTTTCCATGTTTTCCAAGATCCTGTGGCTAGTCTATAACAGTCATTAGAGCAAAGAACATTGTTGTATCTATGGATCATGAAGTGGTTTTTAGTGGAAAGTTTGAATTTCCATTTTTTGAGTCTTTATTTATGACTGGAGAAGTTGAATGTAAGATTCAGTCAAGTAGCCATTTTTTACACAATATTTTGTCACCCTCCCTATTACCCCTTCTCCCGTACATTGGACGACCTATTTCGGGACCTGTGAGAAGTGACATAACTTGAAAACACCTGCATTGTATCCCTTAAAGTATGCACTCCATATGCCCTGAAGACACCTTCTGCAAAATACCCAAAAATATAGCCCTTTCTCCATTGGCGTTGTTCCACAGTGTACCACTTGCGCCAATGGGAGAAATCCTCCAAAGAGGGTGCGCGAGCTGGCGCTCTATCTCAGAGTCGCACTAGCGCCAACCCAGTTGGGTAAAGCTTTTAACAAACAAACTTCCGAAGGTTCCTTCCACCCTATCCATGAACTGATTCCAGTTTGAGTTGGTTCAGTTGGGCTTCGTATCTCCCAAGGAGGGAAGTAGTTCTCCACCTCTCATGGAAGCTTCCTAATGACAAGGACAATCCCATGAATCAAGTGGATGGTCTTATCTACTCCTCCTACTTCTATATAAGCTTGTTCTTTCCCCTTTGACAAGCTAGTTAGTAATTCTACTCTTCAAGCTCCCAAATCTAAGTCCCAAAGTCTGAGAATTGTTAAGCTCATGTTGCAAGAGGCCTTGTTCATCCCTATGAGGCTAAATCTTTAAGGAGGAGATCCATCTCCAAGTAACCAAGGAGAGAGAGGCTTGTTCCCGTCCCTTACAAGCTTTGCAAGGCATGTGTTGCTGATTCACCCAGCCAAAGGAGGATTTGACGTTAGAACTTGGTTGTATTCTCTTTTGTTTATCAATAATAATATACGACTATCATTATGATTCCACTCGTGTGTCTTTATTATGATGTTTGAGTTGTATCCTTTCTGCTTGATACATAGTTGCATTTCTTGGATTTTATGCTTGTATTTGTCTTGTTCTTTGCATGTGCAAGTGTCTATTCACGAGGATCGTGAGGATTGTGACCAGTTGAAGCGAAAGAACAGAAGCGACGACTCTTCTACGAATACTAGCATTGGATTCGAGGTAGGCTCTCATCATTATCCTTTACTTTACAATTAGGAACCTGCGTGTTAGCTTGTTTGATTGTTGCTAGACCCCGTTCAGGATAGTGGGATCGCCTCTGTCCGCAGAGGGGATTTACCTACACAACAATTTGGTGACTCCACTGGGGAGTTGACTTTTGCCTTGTTTGTTTATCTTGTCTTGTTGTTTGATTTGTAAACTTTAGACGGAGCCTGAAGTCTGGCCAGATAGCCTTTGAAACGCTATTGCTTTGCATTAGCGAAGTAGATCAATGCTACTTCATTCCATCTCCAGTTTGTTTTGCAAACTGAACGACTTGCGACTAGCCTTGTTCCTTGATTGTTTCTTTGGTTTCTCCCGCTTGTTTTGCTTTCTGGGTTGGAGACCTGTGTTGTTTTTTCCTCTTGAGAGTACTTAGGTATTGCTGGTTTAGCCTTGGCTCTTTTGTTTTTTATTTTTCCACAGCGAACTCGACTGGCGCTAGTTTATAGCGTGACAGTCGCGCTAGTTAGCGCATGTTGCACACTTACAACCCGCGCCAATCCCTGAAAGGTGCTAGTTGTAGCCTGACAGTCACGCCAGGCCTGTAAACTTTTGAAGTTTGCTTGGTTCTCAACTTTTTGAGCTTTGGTTTTGTCCTAAGTACCTTTATTAGACTACTGGAGTGTCTTGGAGTGCGATTTGACTGGTTTCGATCGCTACGCTTTGGGTGTTTGCTTTTTTCTATCGATTTCGCATTCCTAGCCCTGGGGCATCTAGTGGCCTTGTGAATCGAGCCTTCCTAAGGTGTTTTGATCTTTTTATTGTCCAGTCGACTCTCTTGCTTGCTCCCTTACACTTGTTTGGTAGTCCTGAATCATTTCGTTGCATTATTTAGGTGACTTGCTTCGTCTTCACTTGAATTCCTCTTTGTCTCACTTTGAGCCCAGATCACACAACTCATTGTTGTCTTTGGGACCCTTTTGATTCTTTGGATGTTTGATTTTCTGATTTGAGGAACTGAATGTGTGTGTATTGGTTAGAATTTGTTTGTATTGTTCTTTAGTGCATTTTGCCATTATTGAAAAAGAAAATCTCTTTTGCTTTGAAACAGTTAATGGAAATTAGGACCTTTCATTTCGATTAATGATTTAGTGATCTTGAAGAAAAGTTTATTGATTTGCATTAGCTACATTAGGGAAACTCATTGTTGTTTGTGATCATTTCGTTTGCATGAAAGCTCAGTGACTCTCTTCTAATTAGCATTCATCGAATGGAATGACATGTTTTGGCATATAGATTGCATTTAGGTATTTTGAGAGATTACATAAGGTAGGACCTAAAAACCAAAACTTAACTCAAGATCAACTTTAAAATAAATCAAATGAACATAAAAACACATTGGAACATAACGCTCACATTCTAGAGGTCTAGGCTAGAGACGTGCTCCAACGTCGTTAAACCTAGTCACTTTTGTTTTCACATTAAGTTTGGGTGATTCCTCCTTGTGTGACTCAACTGTGGTCTAGTACGGACTTATGCTCCCACGTACCGTCACGTATATATGGGGAGACTCCACTAGGTTATGCCGTGTCTGCCACCTTCCAGCTTGTAACGCACCGAAAACAGCATTCGGGAAGATTGACTGCTGTACGAAAAGTCCTTGGCTTTCATATGATTGCTAAGGTGTATATGCAGTTTTACGGATTGTCTGGTAAACCCCTTGCCTAGTTTCTCTAGAGTAGTCACTTTTTGATCCTTTTTGGACTCCTTAAAAGAAAAGGCTCACTTGAGCATTTGTCACTTCGGTCTCACTAAATATTCGAAGGTGATTAGAGTCATCTTTTGTCCTTTTCTTGACTCTTAAAACATGAAAAGGTCAAGTTGTCTCCTAATGTCTTAAAAATTTATTCGACCACGATTACATTTACCTTGTTAGATCTTGTGTGCGTTAGTTTTGAGTAGGGTCTTTTATCATTAGCTTGTTTAGGATTTTTGTTTGATTCGATCATCCTGGCAGATCCATCGATCCCGTCTCCCGTCTTGAGTGACCAAGGGTCTCCTTCTTCTGCTGCTCCTGAGACATCGGTTTGTGGTGACACTTTCCCTATTATTCTAAGTGTCCAACCGTTGAACTCTCGTGCTCCAGAGGACGAGCTTTACGATTTGTTCTGGAACCCTGTTTGGGAGCCTTCCGAAGATGGTTTTCCCTCTACTCCTACTGGTGTTTCAACCTCGATGGCTTCTTCTGATATGGAAGACACATCTCCTGTATCGAGTGGAACACCTGTTATGTCGAGTATTGAGACTCCTATCCCGACCACATACCCGGTCATATCTACACCTTACACTGTTACACCTCTCGGTATTACAGTGCCTACACGCTATAGATCTCTGAGGGATGCCATGGGCTCTAGGAGTTCCTCTTCTATGTGGGATAATAACATCATTCCCACTATGGGACCTTTTGTTTCCCAAGTTCACCATACCGCTGTCATGTCAGTTCCGACCAATCCAACCATTTGTGTCGCATCGTCAACTCCGGTTGCTAGTGCCATTACGACATCTTCCGTCGTAACTACTGTTGCCGACCCATCCTGTGGACCGGTACGTAGTGGTCAATCGGCACATGCTGCCATAATTGTTCATCCTGCAAGTAGTGCCCCGCCTTCTTCTGATGCCATTTCAGCAGGGGGCATATTCTCAATACTTGCATGCTGTCCAAAATCCAGGCATGCAAGGCCCCTATTATGACCCTATAGGTCATCATTTGTATACCTCCTTCCCAGCTCAACCCGTGGTTGAGTCTTCAATTCCGTTAAATGTGGCTTGGGGTACCACTGGTTACGGTGGTGGCCAATTCCGTCCGGATCAAGGGCAACCGTATCAAGGACCATCATACCAAGGTCAGCCATCCTACACGCAGCCTAATTATGGGCAGCAGTATTATGGCCAAACCTATCCAGGGCAACCTGGAGGCTCGCAAGGACAACCCTCCCGGGGACAACCTTCGGCCTCTGGTGGTCCGTCCTTTACCTATCTTGGGCAACCTTCTAGAAACCCGAGACAACCTTATGCTCAACAAGGACAACCTAGAGTCCAGCAGGGATACCCTTCGGGTCAACCCTACGGGAATCCGGGACAACCTTACATGAAACAAGGACAACCTGGAACTCAGCAAGGGTACCCTTCTGGGCAGGGTGGCTAGCCTTACATGCAGCAAGGCCAGCCCACTGCACAGCCTAGTCAGCCATCTGGTCTGCAAGGACAACCTTCGGTTGCGCAAGGACAACCAAACACCCAGAAAGTTCAACCTTCTGGGCAAGTAGGTCTGTCTCAGATCCAACCAGGACAACCTTCCTGCCAAGTGGCCCAACCTCAGTCTTCGCAAGGATATCTCTCTAGGCTTGCTCAATCGGGCATGCAGATGGTTCCTGCTTCTCAAGCTCAACCCGGTTACCAGCCCTAGAATCAAACTGGTCTCCAGTCGCAAGGTGGGTATCAATCCCAACCTTCTTATCAAACACAACCTGGTTCCCAGGCTCAATATGGACCCCAACAACCATATGGATACCAGCAACCCCAGGGGAAAAATCAATTTGCCCCGTATCAAAATTATCAATAGCTGCAGGCCACCCCTTATCAAAATTACCAGCAACCCAATGTTGCTCCTGCAGGTCAGTATGGTAACCAATGGGGCACTGGGGGGTAGAGCCAGAATCAACCATCCGGTTATGGATATAACCCTTATGGATAGAGTTCCTATGGACAAGGTCCTTTTGGACCTGGTCCATCCAGACAAGGTCCATGGGGGCAAACAGCAACTGGATGGAACTCTGGCCCTACCTCATATCCGCAGATGTCCTTCAATCCACAGCTACCATTTCTAGCAACGTTGGAACTGCCTGATGTGTCGAAGTTAACTAATGATCCTATTTTGCATAATCCACAATGACCACTAGTTCTAACTAAGATACCAGACGATTGTCCCAAATTCGACGTAAACGCTGGAGAGGATCCTCAAGCCCATGTAATGAATTATCACCTTTGGTGTTCGTCAAATTCATGGCTTGACGAATCGGTTCGGCTTCGCCTGTTTCAAAGGACTCTCACCGGCTTCGCTGCTAAATGGTACATTAAATTGACCCGTGGGTCTTTTCAAGATTTCAATTCATTGGCAATGGCATTCGTCACTCATTTTCAATTACCCATTCGGTACGAGACAGGGACCCATCTCCTTACATCTCTCAAGCAGGACACGGCTACGCACATCTCTGATCATATACATGAATGGATAAGGCGTCGTCAGTTGATCAAGTTTTGAATTCCTGATCAACTCCTCACCGATTGGTTCACAACCTCCTTTGTCCCTAAGATCGCACTGGACATTGCTATGGGAGCTTGTGTGACTGAAGAGCAAGCTATCACGCGTGCCCAGTACCTTGACTTAGTTTATTCTTAGTCAGGTACTTTATATGAGTATTTGCCTGATGCCCCGAGACCTGGTACATCCAAGGCTCCACCAAAGCCATCTGTTGATGGAGTTATTGGCTCTATAAATCTGTCATCCAAAAAATCATCCTTGAACCCTGGGAAGCAAAAATCGAATGCTTATAACGAAAACACTTCTCAAGGTTGTTCAAATTCTAGAAGTACTTCCAAGGTTAACGCCGTCCAGTCCACCATGGCGACTAAGGCCTCGAAAGGAAAGAAAAAGGGGAAAGCAAAGAATAAGTCTGAGCAACCTAAACAGGATTCCCCCAAACCTCCATCCGAGGAAGGAGCCAAGCGCAAACCCAAGTATCCTTGTCTCATCTGTGATGAGGATCACTACACCAAAGACTGCCCAAGGCGGTCCGAGGTTAGTCGTTTGTTGAAAGGTGCCCCTGGGATTCCTGCGGTTTTGAAAGAACCTTTCCCCTCTCAACAGACTCAAATGGTGGCTGATCCATCTTCGTCTTCTCCCTTTGGTTCCCAAGTCTTCATGGTTGGATCCATTCCCGTTCATGTAACGACTCGAACAAAGGAGTATCTGTCGTCCACCGGGAAGGAGCTTGAGATCCCCTCAAGTGATCCTTCGTCCAGCTCTAGTCCGCTCCATATCGAGAGACCAAGTACTGAGATGACCATCCGACCCCCTCACAAAGGAGTACTCAGGAGATCATCTTACAACCCAAATGCTCGTGCTCTCCAACATTATAGCATAGTTGAGGACTTAGTGCAGGCCCCGTCGACTATGTCTGCCTTAGAGGTTCTCCAGAGATGCCCCCCTCAGAGGAAGTCCCTACTATCGACCATCAGTGGCATCGACCCGGCAGATTCGGATTTGATCACCTTTGATCTCGAGAGCCATGTCCCAAGGCTGCCTCATCAGATCGCCTTTCTCATACAAGTCATCATCAATTCGAAAATGATCCATCGTACAGTTATTGATGAAGGCGCGTCAACCTGCATCATGTCTATTGCTTGTTGGAAAGCGATCGAGTCTCTGACTCTGAGCCAGTCTCCCACGACGTTGGAAGCCTTTGATGGGAGAGAATCTCGTCCCTATGGTATTCTTCAATGATTGCCGATTACTTTAGAAGGGAAAACAGTTGAAGTAGAAGTTGAGGTTGTTGACGCAAATCTTACTTACAACCTCCTTCTGGGCCGGAGTTGGACGTATGCCATGCGTGCCGTGGCTTTATCCCTCTTCCGTGTCATTTGTTTCCCTCACCAGGGGAAAATTGTCACGGTGGACCAGCTCTCCTTCTTTGCTTCTTCTTCTGAAGGCAATGTGCCATTCGTGGAGCATACCTCCATCCCTTTCGAGAGTGTGGGAGCCGGGCTCTTCAAAGATCCTGCCCTCATGGGTGTCTTCTCACTCCCACCTCCCAACCTCGCCTCCATCAGTATGATTTTGGTTCATTCTGATCCCTGGGTTCTTCCCCCCATCGACCAGATAGAATCGTGGGGCGAGGAGATGTCGTTGAGTCCTGCCGAGCTCAACTACATCGAAATCGTTGCTGTATCGGCTCCTCCTACTGAATCTTCTTCTTTAAGCAAAGCTCTTGACTCATACAACCATTCCCCTTGGCTTGGAGAATGTGCCTCCTCGGATCCATTAAAGGAAATATTTCCTTCCGATGAAGCCATCATGGAGACCATGTCTCTCGAGGAACCTCCATGGTTCAATCTTCATCACTGTTCCTTGTTTCTCCCTACCCTTCGGGAAATGTTGGCTTGTCTCGAGTGGTTTGCTTCGTGTCTCCCTTCACAACCTCTTCAGATGCCTATTCAGGTCTATCAAGTATTGTCTGAAGGGAATTTGGGGAACATTACGTAGACCCAACCTATCGACATCTCTGTCAAACCAGGGATTGTCGAGAACATCTATATAGGAGTCACTTGCACTCCTGAGGAAGTTCAAATTTATATAGCTCTTTTTCACGAGTTCCGTGACGTCTTTGCATGGTCTTATGAAGAGATGCCCGACATTGATCCAAATATCGTAGTGCATGAGATACCTACGTATCTAGGAGCTAAACCTGTTCGTCAATGTTTATGCCCTGTGCACCCCCGCAAGGCTGCAGCTATCAAAGCGGAAGTTGAAAAACTTATTGAAGGCGGTTTCATTTACCCTATCCCACTCACAGATTGGGTCTCTAACATTGTCCCTGTGGATAAGAAGCAAGGTACTATTCACGTCTGTGTCGATTATCGCGATATTAACCGAGCCTGCCTGAAAGATAACTACCCCACACCTTTCATTGACCAACTCATTGATGAGTGTGCTGGGAGTGAGATATATTCGTTTATGGATAGCTTTTCTGGCTACAACCAGATTAATATTGCACCTGCTGATCAACACAAGATGGCCTTTATCTGTCCGTGGGGTACTTTCGCTTATAAAAAGCTCCCTTTTAGTCTCAAGAATGCTGGTGCCACTTTTCAACGTGCGATGTCTTACGCCTTTCATGATATCTGGCACATCGTATAACCTTATCTGGATGACCTTCCCGCTCATTCGGCTAAGCGCGAAGACCACCCGTCACATCTCCACGAGATTTTTCTCCGCTATCGACACTACAATATCTGACTTAATATGCATAAATGTGTCTTCTGCATAGAATCTAGTCGACTTCTCAGGTTTATCATCTCCCGAGAGGGCATCCGTTTAGATCCCCTTAAAGTCGAAGCCATTTTGAATCTTCCTCCCCCTACTTCTTTGCATCAATTGCAAAGTTTGCAGGGTAAAGCAAATTTCTTACGACGATTTATCCCAAATTATGCCGAGGTGGCAAAAGATTTCACGCGGTTACTCAAGCGCGACACCCCGTTTCGATGGGATGCTATAGCTGAGGAGTCTTTTGCACATCTTAAAACTCTTATGGTTTCCGCTCCTTTGTTGCGACCTCCGAATTATCATCACGATTACACGTTGTATCTGGCCGCCGCTGACACCACCATCGATATGGTTCTGGTTCAGGATGACGATGATGGCACTGAATAAGTTATCTATTACCTTAGCTGCAATTTGTTAGATATGGAATCTCGATATGCTTATATCGATAAGTTGGCCCTCATTGTTGTTTGCGTTGTTCAACGCTTCCATCATTACATCCTGTTGCATACCACGACAGTGATCTCCGATTGCAACCCTATGACCTACATTTTGTCACACCAGTTGCTGGGGGGCAAATACTCGAAGTGGATAGTCATCCTCCAAAGGTTTGACTTGGAATTTACTGCTACCAAGTCTAAGAAATCACTTGTCTTCGCTGAGCTGTTGTGTTCTTTGCCATCCACTGCTGCCTCCTCTTAGTTAGAGGATTTCATCCCAGACGAAACTCTCTTCCTCATTAGCACCGTCGATCCCTGGTATGGGGATATTATTGTCTACCTGCAAACGCCCTCCTTCCATCCTGAGACCTCTAAGGATGCTCGCCGACGGATCTGACATCAAGCCCAAACATATCGCATCGTTGGGGACACCCTGTACCGTCTCGGTGTTGATTCTGTTCTTCGCCGATGTTTGACTTTCGAAGAAGCAGAGAAAGTTTTGAATGACTGCCACTCTGGTGCATGTGGCGGTCACATGTCTGGATATGCCACCGCATAGAAAATCCTCCGTGTCAGCTATTTCTGGCCCTCTATTTTCAAGGATTGCATTCTTGCTGTCCGTTCGTGTCATGAGTGCCAGATTTACCAACAGAAGATGCGTGCACCCCCTGCTCCACTGCACCCCGTTGTAACCGTCAGCCCTTTTGCCAAATGGGGCATCGATTATGTGACCTGTAACCCTCGCTCGGCCAGGGGGCATGGGTACATCATCGTTGCTGTTGATTATTTCACGAAATGGGCCAAGGTGATGCCTACATTGTCAGAAGATGGTCACACCGCGACAAAGTTTTTGTTCAATCATGTTATCTCGCGGTTCGGAGTACCCCAAGCCATCGTCACTGATCACGGAAAGAATTTTCGTAATCACATGATGACCGAGTTAACAACCCAGTTGGGCCTTAGGCATGATAGTTCAACCCCGTACTATCCTCAGGCAAACGGTCAAGTGGAAGCCGTGAACAAGGTTTTGGTCACGATGCTTCAAAGAACTGTTGGCATGCATAAGTCCAATTGGCATTTGATGTTGTTCTCTGCTTTTTGGGCCTACCGTACCTCCATGAAGGACGCCACTAGTTTTGCTCCTTTTCAGTTAGGTTACAGACTGGAGGCGACCCTCCCTATTGAGTGTGAGATTCCTTCATTAAAGATAGCCGTCGAGTTGCTCCCTGATACTACTCCAGTAGAAGAGCGTCTTCTTTACTTAGAACCGCTGGATGAGACTTGTCGTCTAGCCTCCTTAGCTATTGAAGCTCAGAAGAAGCGAGTGAAAACTCACTTCAACCATACTGTTAACCCCTGCTCTTTCATTGAGGGAGACTTAGTACTGCTCTATGATCAAGCTAACAATAAGCTGGGGGTAGGAAAACTCAAGCCTATGTGGCATGGGCCCTACATTGTGAAAAATGTTTTGCAAAAAGGCGCCTACGAGCTTATTGGTTATCAAGGCAATCCCTTGGATAGGCCCCGAAATGGGCTTTATCTCAAAAAATACTATGCATGAGTCTAGGCACTCTCTTTTTTCTACATACATGTGCTTTCAGTAGTGTGTTGTGTGTGCATGTTTTTATATTTTTATCTTGGTATGTCGGCGTGATTGCCGCTTATTGTGTCTTTTGCTTCTTGAACAGATGTCTGGATCGCCTTACGTTGGTTTCACTGGTGGTGCTTCCTGCAGTACACGCAACTTGTCATCTGGGGCATGGGTGATCTACGATCCTCATGGCGAGTTAGTAGACATTCAAGGGGTTTGTCTGGGTTGTACAACCAACAATTTTATTGAATATAGTGCTGTGATTGAATTATTAGCTGAGGTGATTAACCTCGACATTCACACATTGGTTGTGAACTTGGACTCTCAACTTGTAGTCCACCAACTCAACGAAAGTTATTCCGTCAAAGACCATTGGATTTTAAGGTTGTATTTACATGTTAAGTTATTAGAAATGGATTTTGATTTCATTACTTATCAACATATTCCAAGACGACTTAATACATTAACCGATGCATTAGCTAATTATGTGTTGGACAGACATTTGCATAACATGTGATTCCACATAACACAAGAAGCATAAAGTACAATAAGCCATAAAACATATGTATATATATATGTGTGTGTGTATCCAAAATGTTTGCACCCCGTGCATCATCAAAAAATAATACATGTTTGTCTGAATACATCCAGAGACAACATGTCTCTCAAAAAATATGCATGAAAAGAAAAGCCTAGATATCTAGTCTCGGTGGTGCTCATGGTAGCACGTCACCGCTCGCACTAGACGCCTCAGGAGTCGGTGGATGTGAGTTGGCACCCCTACTGTGTGCCTCTGGTATGCTAGTGAGACATCCGCTAGTCGAGCATAATCTGGAATCCCTCGAGTGATAGCCTCGAGGTTCTAGATAAGCTCCCCTCGGTCACCGCCCTCCTCCTCAGGATCTGCTCCTACTACTGCTGCTACTAGATGTCTCCTCACAATGGAAGACAGGCCAGCTGGACGCTTTGGGCCGACATCTGCATATGCATATAAAGGTCATTAGGACAAGCATGTACTAAAAAAAAAAAAATCAGAAAAATACAAAATCAGAAAATGAGGACGTACCAATCTCCTCGTCCCAGTCCTCTCCATCTGGCAAGGGAAGGTCAGGATCTCCAGTGAAGTCTGTCCCCGCATACGGTCAGTCTTCCACCATGATCAGTTGGCGGCGAAGCCACCTGAAGAACTCCAGTCTGAAGGACATCTGCTGGCTGCCACCACCCCTCGGCATCAGTGCCGCCCATCGAGCCATCCTCGGCTCTCGAGGTGCTGGGTCTGCCACAAAGGCCCCTTGGCCATGGAAGCTTGGTACACGTTCCAAGAAGAACGTCACCAAGATGGAACCATACCTGAACTGTTGCAGCTTGCCCCGCTTGGCCTTTGTCAGCTGCCTCTTCATATTGGTCATCACAGCTGACGCCCAATTGAAGATCGTTAGGCTAAGGCACTCTATCGCTAATAGCAGGTGGTTCTTCGTAGCTTCGTGGGGCGCTTGTGCCCCCGCAACTTGTGTAAAAGTGAATAGCAATGCGCAAAGTGTCAGGTCCTGAATGGTGGGGATATCCACCTTCGAACTGTCCTACCCATATTTTGCCTCCGGGCAAATTCGAGCCTTCACCTCATCCATCTTCTCTCCAGATGGCCTACTCCCAGCCAATCGAGGCACCGATCCTCGTCGTGACAATACAGTCAAGAAGTAGACATCAGACACGTCTAACTCTAGCACCTGATCTTGTATCCGGAATACCTATTCCTCTACATCCCACAAGTCGATCAAGTATTGTAGGAGCTCTGGCTGAGCTCGTAAATAGGATAGCATGAAGAATTTTTTAAGCCCACACGCTCTGAGAGCCTCCATGCAATCCTCATCAGGTAGGGCCAATGTGTCCACTTGGTCATGTTCTCGTTCCTTCCATGTCATCACCATTTTTGTGGATTACCCTACAAAAACAAGTCAAAATGATGCATTAGACTCACATACAACTTGAAATTGCGGGAAAATGGGGTTTGTATTTGTGAAAATTGCCCAAAAAATGTGCACAGCCGTTGGCACGACTGTTTTTAAAACAGTCACGCCCATGGGCGCGCACCCTATGGGAAACTTGCCCCATTGGCGCGGGTCCGTGCCCGAAACCCGCACCAATGGGCACAACCCCTAAAATTAAAATTCCCCCCACAGGAAATGCAAATGCAACAAAAAACAAAATTCAAACAGATGAAAATGAGGCTAAGGACAAGACCGCTTACCTGGCACTGACGACGCTCGAAATGTTCCACTGGATTGGCCGCAATCGCCAACTGAAGGTCGCACTCCAAAAAGCCCTAATGTCGCTCTCCGAAGGTAAAAAGTGAAAAGTAATTTTTATTTTACCATTTTCACCATTTTATAGCTTTTAGACCCTAAATAGGCTTTAAAAAGTTATTTTTATGAAACGTTTCATGGATATTTGTGTCAAAAATGGGTTTTACGCCAATATTTTGTGTAGCGAGAGGTGTTTATGGAGCTTTCATGGTGAAACGAGTTGTATTTTATACTTTTTCGGACTCAGTAAATACACGAAAAAGTCACTTTGGAGTCATATTTTGCTCTTTTCTGACTCTCTAAACGTGAAAATAATGCCGAGTTGGTCCTCTCAACTCGTTAAACGGACATGAGAGGCGGTCGTCTCTAAACTCTTTTCCGACCATTTAAAAAACGAAAAGATCGTCGGACCCTTGTCATTTCTGGTTCGTTAACGGTCATGAAGCGACGTGATTTTGATCACTTTTTTACTTTTTCATATCAGAATCACTACTTATGAAAAGTACTCCTCGGTCGTAATGATCGGGCAGTTCTTTCGAGCATGGTTTTATACTTTTTCGGGCTTGAGAGACACAACTTTATGAAAAAGGACACCCCTGGAGTTTCCTTTTCTCTGTCTTTTCAAACTCTCTAAATATGAAAAGACGTCGAGTTCTTCCTTTGTCGGACTCATTAAAAACTTAATGACATCGGGTTCCGTTGAAATGACGCCTCTCAAGAATATGTTATCCCTGTCAAGCTTGCCATCCAAAAATAACCGGGGTACTCGCCAGAAATGGTGGGGGAATAAAGGAACCATAATCATCGTCATATCAGCAGTATGTCGCTCTTGAACATGGCACTCGTCTGCATTTGTGTCTAGGTGGGGATATCTCATTTTGTTTCACACTTGCCTCCGTGGGTTTGGGTTATCCTGTTTGACCATTCATCTGCTCATCGCCTTGTCACCATGACCCCTGATCATTTGATGTCAAATACTGCCAAGTCCACTGTCGTGCCACCGATATGTTCAAGAGAAGTTGACCTCTGCAGAATACTCAACCTCCCTCTGATACTTCACACAAAACATTTTATCCTTCTCTGTCTTGCGTCGATGATGTGGGAAACATTATGGCCCACCTTCGATCAAGGTCACTTCCTGTCGACTTCAGCTCATTATCTAGGAAGTTGACTTAGAGACTCCCTTCTGGTACCTTGGAGTCTGCATGCCTCAATGGCAGGTTCTTCGTGTTCGACGTGAGGTTTTCGTCATTGGCCTCCAATCGGATGATTCTATGGGTGTTCGACACCGGCTCACTGATTCGCACGTTGTGGATTGTACCTATAGTACCTTGAGGACCATTGTCATTATTGGTGGTACCTCTCGCGTTTGTTAACAATTTTCATCATTGACTGGTAATTAGACGATGTTCTCGCATGTTCGAATTCGACTCCTATATTCGCATGCTTGAACTTGTACTTTGTTCAGGTCGAGTTGGAGCGCAAGACCCTAGATTTTCTCTGTTAAAATCCAGGTTGCATTTTGTGGATTATTATAATCACTACATGACTCATTCACTGGATGGATGCAACCATGCCCGAGTCTATTCATCGATCCTTACTGGATGGCTGCATCCATACCTGGGATCCAGATTTTTATGTACTCTGTTATGGATGGCTATGACCATACCATGTACATCATGTATTTGAGATATCAGTTGTACTTCGTGCAAGTTCTCCGGCAGCCTTGTTTTCAGTCGAACATGTTCTTGTAAAGCACTTCACCCCTCTCTCTCTCGGGCTTCATGCTTTAGGGGGCATCTGTTACACAGTATTTTGTCACTGTCCCTGTTACCCCTTCTCCCGTACATTGGAGGACCTATTCCAGGACCTGTGAGAAGTGACATAACTTGAAAACACCTGCATTGTATCCCTTAAAGTATTTACTCCATATGCCATGAAGACACCTTCTGCAAAATACCCAAAAATATAGCCCTTTCTCCATTGGCGCTATTCCACAGTGTACTACTCGTGCCAATGGGAGAAATCCTCCAAAGAGGGTGCGCCAGCTGGCGCTCTATCTCAGAGTCGCACTAGCGCCAACCCAGTTGGGTAAAGTTTTTAACAAACAAACTTTCGAAGGTTCCTTCCACCCTATCCATGAACTCATTCCAGTTTGAGTTGGTTTAGTTGGGCTTCGTATCTCCCAAGGAGGGAAATAGTTCTCCACCTCTCATGGAAGCTTCCTAATGACAAGGACAATCCCATGAATCAAGTGGATGGTCTTATCTACTCCTCCTACCTCTATATAAGCATGTTCTTTTCCCTTTGACAAGCTAGTTAGTAATTCTACTTTTCAAGCTCCCAAATCTAAGTCCCAAAGTCTGAGAATCGCTAAGCTCATGTTGCAAGAGGCCTTGTTCATCCCTATGAGGCTAAATCTTTAAGGAAGAGATCCATTTCCAAGTAATCAAGGAGAGAGAGGCTTGTTCCCATCCCCTACAAGCTTTGCAAGGCATGTGTTGCTGATCACCCAGCCAAAGGAGGA
>APFE030072101.1:127430-152115 GCA_000404065.3 Pinus taeda
TTGTCACCATGACCCCTGATCATTTGATGTCAAATACTGCCAAGTCCACTGTCGTGCCACCGATATGTTCAAGAGAAGTTGACCTCTGCAGAATACTCAACCTCCCTCTGATACTTCACACAAAACATTTTATCCTTCTCTGTCTTGCGTCGATGATGTGGGAAACATTATGGCCCACCTTCGATCAAGGTCACTTCCTGTCGACTTCAGCTCATTATCTAGGAAGTTGACTTAGAGACTCCCTTCTGGTACCTTGGAGTCTGCATGCCTCAATGGCAGGTTCTTCGTGTTCGACGTGAGGTTTTCGTCATTGGCCTCCAATCGGATGATTCTATGGGTGTTCGACACCGGCTCACTGATTCGCACGTTGTGGATTGTACCTATAGTACCTTGAGGACCATTGTCATTATTGGTGGTACCTCTCGCGTTTGTTAACAATTTTCATCATTGACTGGTAATTAGACGATGTTCTCGCATGTTCGAATTCGACTCCTATATTCGCATGCTTGAACTTGTACTTTGTTCAGGTCGAGTTGGAGCGCAAGACCCTAGATTTTCTCTGTTAAAATCCAGGTTGCATTTTGTGGATTATTATAATCACTACATGACTCATTCACTGGATGGATGCAACCATGCCCGAGTCTATTCATCGATCCTTACTGGATGGCTGCATCCATACCTGGGATCCAGATTTTTATGTACTCTGTTATGGATGGCTATGACCATACCATGTACATCATGTATTTGAGATATCAGTTGTACTTCGTGCAAGTTCTCCGGCAGCCTTGTTTTCAGTCGAACATGTTCTTGTAAAGCACTTCACCCCTCTCTCTCTCGGGCTTCATGCTTTAGGGGGCATCTGTTACACAGTATTTTGTCACTGTCCCTGTTACCCCTTCTCCCGTACATTGGAGGACCTATTCCAGGACCTGTGAGAAGTGACATAACTTGAAAACACCTGCATTGTATCCCTTAAAGTATTTACTCCATATGCCATGAAGACACCTTCTGCAAAATACCCAAAAATATAGCCCTTTCTCCATTGGCGCTATTCCACAGTGTACTACTCGTGCCAATGGGAGAAATCCTCCAAAGAGGGTGCGCCAGCTGGCGCTCTATCTCAGAGTCGCACTAGCGCCAACCCAGTTGGGTAAAGTTTTTAACAAACAAACTTTCGAAGGTTCCTTCCACCCTATCCATGAACTCATTCCAGTTTGAGTTGGTTTAGTTGGGCTTCGTATCTCCCAAGGAGGGAAATAGTTCTCCACCTCTCATGGAAGCTTCCTAATGACAAGGACAATCCCATGAATCAAGTGGATGGTCTTATCTACTCCTCCTACCTCTATATAAGCATGTTCTTTTCCCTTTGACAAGCTAGTTAGTAATTCTACTTTTCAAGCTCCCAAATCTAAGTCCCAAAGTCTGAGAATCGCTAAGCTCATGTTGCAAGAGGCCTTGTTCATCCCTATGAGGCTAAATCTTTAAGGAGGAGATCCATGTCCAAGTAACCAAGGAGAGAGAGGCTTGTTCCCATCCCTTACAACCTTTACAAGGCATGTGTTGCTGATTCACCCAGCCAAAGGAGGATTTGACGTCAGAACTTGGTTGTATTCTCTTTTGTTTATCAATAATAATAGACGACTATCATTATGGTTCCACTCATGTGTATTTATTATGATGATTGAGTTGTATCCTTTCTGACTGATACATAGTTTCATTTCTTGGATTTTATGCTTGTATTTGTCTTGTTCTTTGCATGTGCAGGTGTCTATTCACGAGGATCGTGAGGATTGTGACCAGCTGAAGCGAAAGAACGAAAACGAAGACTCTTCTATGAATACTAGCGTTGGATTCGAGGTAGGCTCTCATCATTAGCCTTTACTTTGCAATTAGGAACCTGCGTGTTAGCGTTGTTCGATTGTTGTTAGACCCCGTTTAGGCTAGTGGGATCGCCTCTGTCCGCAAAGGGGATTTACCTACACAACACCATTTGCTTGATTGGCTACTTGGAAGGATAATTTCACTTGATTGTATAGTTATCTTTTATAAGTTAGAGTGATTAGGTGTGTGAATAAGCTCAACCCTCTAAGCATCTTTTTCAGTAGTGTGAATTTTCAGCAGTTTGTCTTGGTAGTTTGGTATTCTTTTTCTGTACTGCAAGTGTGGGTGGCTATCAATAGAATTCTAAGCCCAAAGTGAAGGCCCTAAGATTCCGGTGATCCACTACTATATGTAATGTAAAAATCAAATTAGTCATAGTTACTTTTAGTCATTTTGATTTGGACTCCATTGCCCAATGGTTTAGGCTACTTGTATGTCATGTTCTTGGCACCTCACAAGGAGGCTTCCATCCCCATTTGAGTCAATATTAGGATCCTATAATGTAGGGATCGAAGTGTGTTTGCCTCTTACTATTGATCTTGGAGGTCTGTTTGTCAATTTTAGCCTATGAGTCACTATGTGTCATAGTCTAAAGGTCTGTATGAAAAGAGAGTCAAAAGAGCTAAGGTTTTATAAATATACATGTTGTAAAGGAGGTCTTTGAACCCAAAATGGATTTTGTGAGAGTCTAAAGTCCAGGAGGGGGCCATAATTTCAAAATTGTACTCATGGAGGGAAAATGAATGATTATGAGGATTCAAGGGGTCAATTCATGGGGTTTCATTCATCATAAGTCAAGTATGAAGCCATGTCAGTTAGGTTCAATTAGTTAAAGTTTGTTATGGGTGTATTAGTGTTGTGTACTTCTCATCATTGGAAGATATCTTCATGTCAGCTCACTTCCTACTTAAAATGTCATCATTATTCCGTATTCACTTGAATCATTAGCTATATTGAGACTGTTCGAAGTGGATCTTCCTTCTTTCACCTACATTCAAATGTTAGGATATTCCAAAACAAAGGAAATAGTTAAGTATAACTTGGTCTAGTGTAGAGTTAGGTAAAGTTTGTTTCTTTACTATGTACTTTTGTAACTTACAATCCGATGTTCATGATATGCAGTGATCCGACGGTTCATTCTCTCCTTGGTATTACCAACACTTGATCCATGGCTTAACACCCGATTAGTCCATGATCTATATTTAAAGAGCATGGAGGGTCATTTGTAGGGTAACCATTCACGAGAGACAGAACACCAAAGGACACCGCTCACAAATAGATCACAGATCAATACATCGGTATTGTTGGCGTGGTTAAAACCCTCTAAGAGGAACTTATCCTGTAAATTCCTACATAGTATCAGAGCTATTTTAGGGCCACATCCATTGGTGATCCAAATCTGAAGCCGGTAGAACTACATCCGACTATCATTTCCTAGAGCTATTGTTTCTAACTGCTTTCGGGCTGCGAGGATTGCTCTATTGTGTTAGGAGCATTTATTCCAGTGAGGAACCCCTTTCATTTCACGTGAAAATGTTTCTGGTAGCCTAACTATGTCAATTTTAAGATATGGAGGTATATAGTGTTTATTTGCAGTTTCTAGTTATTTTCTCTCTATTTATTTCAGTTTATTTAGCTCTTTGCTTTTTTTATTACTGGATCTATACCTTTCATTTCTGTGTATGCTCTTTGCCCTGTGACTTTGTGCGATCTGGGCAAATCAGAAACAAAGAGGAAGGATTTTTCTCATGTGTATGCTCTTTTCTGTCGTGCCTTAGTGTGACCTCAGAAAATCAGAAAAATTGAGGAAAATAGTAAGTTTCCGGCTAAAGCTAACTTCAAGCCATAAGGTTTGTTTTTTTTTGTATGTCCGTGTTGGGTTTTTTGTTTTTTGTTTTGTAGGGGAAAAGAGCTTTCTCAAGCAAATATGCATCCCAAAGCTTCAGGGATTAAAAGAAAAAAAACCCTTCCTCTTTTCCAAAAATTACTAACTTTTTAATCTAGCTCAATTGGTCCAAAGCTACTTTATGAGAATAGAGGTCTTGAGTTTAAATCCTTCTTGGTCCAAAGCTACTTTATTATATTAATTTTGGAAAGGGGGTGATTTTTTTTTTAATATAGCATTATCATTCATTTCGGCACATTCTCACACTTCGTCGGCATCTTCAACAACTTTTCTTCAAAAAGCCATAACTTCTTCATCCAGAAGCTGTTTTCATAGCCCTTTTTTTTAAGCAGCCTAATTTTTTGAGATCTTTCCATTGGAACACTTAGTTTTAGCATCTATATCTCCAGTTTCTGTTAAAAAGGAAAGTCCATGCCAAGTTATTCTTGACAACAGCAACTACTTCCAATGATGGTCCTACATTGTGGATTTACTTAGAAGTAAAAGTCTTTACGGAATAGCCTCAGCCTAAAAAACCAAACCAAAAGATGAAGATAAGGCAACTAAATGGGAAAATAGGAAATATCAAGCACGTGGGTTGATAGGGATGTCTATTTCTCAAGATCTTAGATTCCATATTGCAGAACTTGATACTCCTGATGAAGCAATGAAATAGATCACTAAAGTTTTTGGAATTAAAAATGAACTTAGATCCCATCAACTTGAAAATGAGTTTCTTACATTAGACCCCAATAATTTTTCTTCCATTGAAGATTTTTTGTCTAAGTTCAAGACCCTTAGACTTCTCTTGGAAGGTGCTAAGGTTAAGAAAGAAGATAGTAACCTTATCTATTCCATTCTTTCTAAGTTGGGACCAGCCTACTCTGTGCTTGTTTCTACCTTCCATTCTACAAGAGAAGCCTTCATTTCTCAAGTACAAGCCTACAAGTCCCCTTCCTTTGATTCCTTTTATGACTCTTTAATAAGAGAACAAGAAAAAATCTTACATCTTGGTCTTCTTAATCTTGGAAACTCTTCTAAGAAAGCCTTAGCCGCTCAACAACAACCAAATTCAAAGAATCCTAAGAATTTGTATCCTAAAAGGAATGGTCCTAAACCAAACAAGGCTCCTAAGCAATTCCAGTCTCAAAATGAAAAATCATTTCAACAAAATGATAAGGAAAATAAAAACAAATGGAAGAAGACTGATAGAAATTGCCACTTTTGTAATCGAGATGGCCACTTAGAATCCAAATGCTTTAAGAAGATGGAAGCCTTGCAAGCAACAATCAAGAAGCATAACATCCATTTGGAGCACTCTTCAACTTCAACTTCATCTTTAGGAATAGAACTTTCTACATGTGGTTTTCAAGCATCTCAGTTTGGCTATGCACTAAATGTATCTTCTTCTTCTCATTCTCATGAGTGGCTTATTGATTCTGGAGCTTCTTATCACATGGCCAAAAACAAAGCCTTTTCTTCTTTAAATGGTTGTAACACCAAAAATATATATGTTGGTGATGATAGATCTCTTAGTGTTGTAGGCACTGGAACTGTTCATATAGACAATGGCTAATTTAATGATGTATTATGTGTTCCAACCTTATCTTGCAATATTCTATCTGTATATCTGATAACGCATTTAGCTGAAGGTAAAATCGTTGAATTTTCACCTCATGATCTTGTAATTAAGGACCTAAGAGATCCTAGACAGATTTTAGCTACTGGCACTACTGATGATTCTACAAGGTTGTATAAGTTTAACAACTTTGGGTCATCAAATCTTCCCTCGGTATTTGTTGCTCATAATGATGAAGTGAGCAAACTTTGGCATGAGCGATTTGGTCACTTAAACTATTGCTCCCTTCAAAATCTATGTAAATAAAATATGGTGACTAGTCTTCCCATGGTATCTTGCAGACATGTTGTTTGTTCCGGATGTGTACTCAGAAAACATCATCAAGATAGTTCTGAAAAACGTACCTCTTGGCACGCCTTAGCCCCTTTACAGCTTGTGCATAGTAATTTATGTGGTCCACTTCAAGTTGTTTCATTCTCTAGATACAAGTATTTCTTAACTTTCATTTATGATTTCTCGAGATGCGCTTGGGTATACTTATTAAAACTCAAGAGTAAAGTATTTAACATGTTTTTGGCATTTAAGGCTTTTGTTGAAAAATAATCTGGACATCAAATTCTTAAGCTAAGATCTGATAATGGTGGAGAAAATGTTAACAACAAATTCATCAACTTTTTCACTGAGAATGGAATTCAAATGAAACATATTGTTCCATATACTCCACAACAAAATGGTGTAGCTAAAAGGAAGAATCGCACCTTAAAGGAAATGGCTAATTGTATGCTTCAATCTAAAGGACTTAGTCTTAATTTTTTAGGCAGAAGCAATTAACTGTGCAAATTACATAATAAATTGCACTCCTACTAAGGTTTTAAAGAATATCACTCCAGAAGAAGCATAGATATCAATTAAACCAGATGTAAGTCACTTTCGTGGTTTTGGAAGTGAAGCATGGGCCCATATTCCAGACGAGAAACATAAAGCTTTAGAACCTAATAGTGAAAAATGTGTTTTTCTTGGATATTATGAAGATGTCGAAGGATATAGACTTATTCCACTTAAGTCCAAAAATGTTATCATTAGAAGAGATGTAAATTTTGCTGAAAATATATTGGCCTACGAGCCTAGTTCGGCAGATGTGCCACCTCTCTCTATCTCTTCTACTTTTGAAAATATTTCTTCCTTATATGATAAAAGCGAGGATGACAATCCTCCCCCACCTTCTCAAGATCCTCCTTTAGCTGCTCAACTTCCAAAATGGGTCCATGCTATTTGGGATGTAGCAGGTGATCTTGTCGGTGATCCTACAGATCAGCGATGTACACGTTCTCAGTTTGATAGAGCCTCTTCTTTATTGGCTCATGCTTCAGCGAATTATGATCCTGAAACCTTTGCAGAAGCTTCAGGCCATCCAGATTGGGACATAGCTATGAATGAAGAATATCATTAATTATTGGCAAATGATACATGGGATCTTGTTCCTCTACCAAAGGGACAAAAACTTGTTAGATGCAAATGGGTTTACATAACCAACTATGGACCAGATGGGAAAGTTGATAAACATAAAGCTTGTCTTGTTGCTAAGGGTTTTTCACAAGTTGAAGGCATTGACTATACTGAAACCTTCTCCCCTTTTTCCAAAATGAACTCTATCTACCTTGTTTTTTCCCTTGATTCCTCTTTCAAATGGGAAGTCCATCAGATGGATGTTCAATCTGCCTTCTTACATGGGGACTTTCATGAAGAAATCTATATGAAACAACCTATTGGATTTATACAAACAGAATGTAACCTTGTATGTCGACTTAAGAAATCCCTTTATGGTCTCAAGCAAGCTCCTCAGGCTTGGTATGCCAAAATGGATAGCTTTATTTTAGAATCTGGCTTTTCTAGGTGTCATTGTGAGAATATTGTCTACACCAAAAAAGCGGGCAAGTCTCTTATCATTTTTGTTTTTTATGTTGATGATCTTATCCTCACTGGTAGTGATCCCAACCTTATCAACCATGTGAAGTCCAGCCTTAAAAAGAAGTTTGAAATGACAAACTTAGGACACTTGCATTATTTTCTTGGTCTTCAAGTCTTGCAATCCAAGGAAGGTTTTTCCCTTTCTCAGTCCAAGTATGCTTGTGATATTCTACACCATTTTCACATGGAATATTGTAAGCCAACCCCTTATCCCTTTCAGTATGGAGCCAAACTTTCAGTCACTTGTGCTTCCCCTAAAGTTGATGCTACCTTATATCATCAACTTGTAGGAAAACTTTTGTATCTGACCCATACTTGTCCTAACCTTTCCTTTGTTGTTGGCCTTATTGCTTCGTTTATGCAAAACCCACATGAAAGTCATTGGAAAGCAACTAAATAATACTTCGTTATGTTTGGGGTATAGTCGAGTTTGGGATTCATTACAATGCAGAAGCATCTCCTCTATTAGTTGGTTTCACTGATTCTGATTAGGCTGGTGACGCTGATGATTCGAAGTCTACTGTTGGTTATGCGTTCACTCTTGGTTCAGGACCTATTACATGGGCTTGCAAGAAACCAAGTTCCATTTCTCTTTCTTCAGTAGAAGTAGTGTATCGTGGTACCATAGAAGCTAGTAAGAAAACCTTGTGGCTTCATCAGATCCTGTCAGAGTTTGGCTTTCAGCAACATCATCCTTCTACACTTTTGTGTGATAATCAAAGTGCCATTCAACTATGCAAAGATCCAGTCCAACATTAGCGTAGCAAACACATTGAAATGCACATGAACTTCATTAGAAATATCTTTCATGACCATGTTCTTGAAGTACAATATTGTTCAATAGATGATCAAGTTGCAGACATCTTTACAAAGGCTCTCACAGAGGCAAAGTTTACTAAACTTTGATTTATGGTTGGAGTTCATGAAGTTGTCACTAAGGGGGGATAGGCTCTAGTGCCTCCTTCCTTCTCCTATTGTGTCATATTTGTACATCCTTCAATCCTATCCCAATTTGTTCTTAAGGGGGGATGTTAGGATATTCCAACACATAGGAAATAGTTAAGTATAACTCGGTCTAGTGTAGAGTTAGGTAAAGTGTGTTTCTCTATTATGTACTTTTGTAAATTACAACTCGACGGCCAGGATATGTAGTGTTTCGATGGTTCATTCTCTCCTTGGTATTATGACACTTGATCCATGGCTTAACACCCTATTGGTCCATGATCTCTATTTAAAGAGCATGGAGGGCCATTTATAGGGTAACCATTCATGAGAGAAGCTTATGTAAATTTTCATTCTTTTATTAATAAATTTCCTGAAGTGGTCGCGTTGGCTCAGGTCATGGACTATTTTCCTCTTAGAGGGTTTTAACCACATCAACAATACTGGTATATTGATCTGTGATCTGTTTGTGAGCAGTGTCCATTGGTGCTCTGTCTGAGGAACTTACATTGTAAATTCCTACATCAAACAACAACATAAACTTACCCTTTTGATCCTCATAACAAGCCTAAAATCAAGAAAGATTTCAGTCACTTTATTGATTGAGTGAAACAATAGTGAGAGAGCCCTTTCCAAGGCTAGTAGGGCTAGATCGTAGCCTAAAAGTGGTATGTGGTCACCTCTGGAATTTCTCTCCTCAGCTTAGGGAAGTTTAAGGATTGCTAATATAACTTAATCCATTTCTATTAATGAAAATATTTCTTTGTTTTCCTATATATGATGTTATGGTTTCATATATTTCAATACCATGTTGATATATTGAATAAAGTGATTATATGATGCTACATAGATTTCATGGATCATTGGCTTTTGTTATGTGACTATGTAGGTTCTAATGATAACGATCAGAGCTAGGATTGGAGTGTTCAAGCCAAGGAAGGAGCGAAGCATATGACATATTCTAGGTAGGCTTCATCCCATTGTCTATTTAATTTAGGGAAAACATTAGTCCATTTGTATTTATGTTGTTATGGGCCAGTCCACCAGGCCTAGGGAAGATACTTTTGTCTGCAGTCATAGATTCCAAATAAAAAATTGGTCACCATACTGGGGAAAATTGTATTCCCTTGGTTGTTTCTTTGTCCATTGTGCTTTTCTTACCTCTTATCTGGAACTTTACTATCTTATTCAATCAAGAAAAATCCTAGGGAGACCTTTCATTGAGTCTTAATTGTAATCCTTGTGTCAGAACTTTGCATCCCTAGAACACCGTACCCTTTGGTCTTTTAACAGAGCATTGCACCCTAATTGAGCCTTCTTTGTGCCTATGTTGCATAGCACTAGTGCCTCCTTTGCACTTGACTTGACCCCCGTTCATGCACAAGTTTGTCTTTTCCTTGATTTTCTCTATGATTAGCCTTGTTTCAGCTTCTCTTCCTTAAGTCTCTAAGTGTCATGTGGTCCCTCTAAAGGTTTCATCTAGTTTGGTTTTCTTATGTTTTAATACCTTTGGTAAGGTTTTCTTTAAATATTTTCCTTTGTTCTTATCATTAGGTTGTTTGAAAACTGAATTTGTTTGATCATTGAATTCTTAGATGAATTGGTGTTCTAGTCATTATTCTGAAATGCTTGTTTGAATCAATGATTAGGCTTTGCATATTAGTTTTCTTCATTTTAAAAAATTAAGAGACTTGAAAAGAGAAATATTTGCATTGGAATTTAGGGTTTTGTGTGTGAATGAAAATTGGAACAATTACATTGAAAATGGAATTGTATTTTCACATTATTTGTTGCATATTGTTTACTGCATACTCTTTGTCTCCTCCCTTAGATAGATTTTCATTGAATGAGAAAGATTTCATTTCCTCATGATATTTTTCATTTCAGGATATTTAGGTGACATTCGTAGTGAGCCTAAATTTATTGAATCAACCTAAGGAGAATTTATAACATTAATGCAAACATTTAGAGGTCTAGCCTAGAGACATGTTTCGACATTGTTAAACGTAGGAGTTGTCTTTTTTTCTTCTAGCATTGTATCGCGAGGGTGAAATCGTGTTCCACATACGTGAGTGTATAGGATTTTTCTCCATGTTTCTTTGGACATATTGGACAATTCTCCACATACATAAAATATATGGGAACACTCTCATCGAACAACTATGCATTAGACAACACTACTATGCACTGTACTCCCACATATCATCGAGTATATTTTGGAAGCTCCTATAGGTTTCTATCCTTTCCATAGGTAACCGAGTCAGATGCCTTATGTACCATGGTATATCGAACACAACATTTGGGGAGACTGTATGTATGTACGTTAAATCCTTGGTTCGCCAAGGTGAATAATGTAGTTCATGCTTGCTTGGTAATCCTTTATGCCTATATTACCATCCTTTTGATTTATTCTTGTGTTAATTTATAAAACTTATTATCCAATGTGGAAGAACAAAATCCCCCACTCTATAATTTGCATAGAATGAAAAATAAGCCTCCTCTTACACCAAAGGTTGCTCCTGGACCTCGTCAGAACAATAAGAAGACAAAAACTTCCGAATTAGGAAATTTGGGAACTACCTCTGGTCCCCCTCCTGAATCTAATCAACCAAAATCATCTTTCCCTTTGACTAGTAAGCTCGAGATCACCTTTACTCTTGTTGGTGAATTTGACATAATAGAAATAGAAGTCCCTGAAACCTTATTGCTTGAGATTATTGACACTGACTTTCCTGAGTTAGATACTTTACTTCTTGAGATTTTTGAACCTAAGGAACCTCCTCTAGCTTTACCTATTACTTCAGGTCCTTCCCCTTCTCTTCATTTGTCTCAGATAAAACCTCCAACTATATATCTTGCAACCGACAGTGAACCTCTTCCATACAGACATGTGAGTATTGAATATATCCCACAAGAGGAGCCTCATCCCTTTACTCCTGTTCATTGGAGTGGAGTTCATTTTTATCATAATGATCCTCTTCCTCCTCTTTAGACTCAAGCACAAGATACTTTACCTGTTTCTTTGGACTCACCCGTGGATTTCTTGTGGAAATCTTCATTTTGATTGTTAACCATGACTAGATCTAATTTGACCTCCCAACCCATGTCCATCGCTATGTTTGGGACATCAAATGTTGCTTCCTCATCTATGTTTTCAACGTCACCAGAGTCACATCTATATGGTGGCCTGTCCATCCCACCTGTTTATCAGTCTTTATCTGGTACCTTCTCTAGTGCATCTTCCAGTCCTTGGACCTTCCCATGTCATCCATTTCAGGAATTCCATCTGGTACTTCTCTTAGGAACACCAATCAAACTACTCCTTCTCCTCTGCCTACACGTACAATTGAACAACAAGTTGGCCCTTATGTTAGTTGGAATGGCTATCTTCAACATCCTGACTCTCTTTATGTTGGGTTCCCTGCATTTAGATTGTAGCTGCCTCCATCATCCCCTCCTCCTCAGGAAGGGGAGAAACATGTTCTTAGTATAGCTCAAATCGGTAAAAAACCTTATTATAATCCTCGTTATCCTAGGATGCATGCAAGTGTTTGGAAACCTACTTTACCTATCGAACTTGGTTAGTTTTGGGACCAATTTTTGAATCCTAAACCTGTGTCATCTTCATCTCAAACTCTTATCCATCAATTTTTACCTCAACAAGTTCAAATAAATTTAAGGCAACCTTTACGGGTTATTGTTCCATCACAACCTATTCCATCGGTATCAAGAACCCCTCAGGTTCCACTTACCCAACCTTTATAAGGAACCTTGCAGTGTCAACTACTTGGGCAAGGTACTCCTCAAATTCTGGCAGGACATATTTTGTATAGTATGGCACGGCCCCAATTGAACCCACCTTATCCCAGAATGATGCAAAATCCCACAGGGAAATAGTATAGACCTTATTAGACTATTCCTCAAGTTCCTTTTGAAAGCCAACATATCCAAACCTAACCATTCCAACCTTTGTAGGGTTATCCTAGAGTTGGTCAACAAGATTATGCATATACTAGTTACCAGAGTTCTCCTTACTTTCGTGCCTAGGTTCCTCTTTATCAGAACCCTCCTTATCTGAGAATGCAAGTACTTGTTTTTTAGGTTATTCCTTCTTATCTAGGCTATCCTCCACCATATTTTAATGGACAATTACCTTTTGTGGAAACTATGAAATTGCCAAATTTGACTCGGCTTACCAATGATCCCATCGCTCATTCACCTTGGTGGCCGATAATTCCCACCAAATTTCCTTCTGATATCACAAACTTCAATGGGAATCCTAGAGAAGACCCATCAACCCATGTCATGATGTATCATCTGTGGTGTTCTTTAGACACCCTTAATGATGATTCCATACGATTATGTCTTTTCCAACACACTCTTACAGGTACTGCAGCTAATTGGTACATTGAGTTACCTAGAGCATCATTTCATGATTTTAGCTCCTTGGCTAGCACCTTTGTTACGAATTTCCATTTACCCATTTGGTATGAAACTGAATGTAACTTCTGATCAACTTCGAGAAAACTAAATCCACTCGAATTCTAGATCACATTCATTAGTGGTGACATCATTTATGATTGGTTAAGACCTATGTTTCAGACCAATTGTTATTGGAATGGTTCATCAAATCCCTATTTCCATCTATCACAGAGGATGTAGCCAAGGGCATAGTCATCACTAAAGAGCAAGTAAATGCTCATGTTCAATATTTATACCTCTTCGATACCCAATCTGGTACATTAAGAAAATATACCAAATGCTCTGAGACCTTCGAACATTGTTCCTCCCACTCCTGGTAAAGAATATCATGCTACTGATGGCATCATTGGTTCTGCCAGTTTGTAGAAAGTGAGAAAACCATCTGGTGTTGCTTCTGCCCAAAACTCTTCATCCAATCCTCCTACGGTTTCTTCTTCTTGAGATAAATTTTGTTTCATTTGACAAAGGAAAATCTCAATAGTAACCAGTAAGAAAGAATAAAGGAAAAGGATAAAATAAGAAAGATTCTACACCATAAGATAAACAAACAAATAAGCCCTCTGATGAGAAATGAAATCCTCACTACCCATGCTTGATCTGCAATGAGTGGCACTTTACTCGTGACTTTCCTCACCGAGCAGAAGTGAATCAATTTTTGAAATATTCCACTTCTCCATTTGACCAACCCATTTCCCAATCAAGAGACCCATATGGTTTCTTAGGACCCATCTTCCTTTAACACAATTTTAATGCTTTCGTCGATGAATAAAAAATATGATGTTATGGTGGCTATTCGGAACAAGGAATATGTTAATGTGAATCCTCCAAACAGTCAAGCTACTAATCAACCTACCATATCGACATCACCTCCATCTAATCCTCCTCCACCCATGATTCCTACTGAGTTAACTATTAAGCATCGAAAGGGCATTATTCATAAATATGCTTTCAACCCTCCTATGAGGGCTGCTCCAAATTATAATGTAGTTGAAGAATTGGCTTAGTCTCCATTAGCTATGTTGAACCTCGAGGTGTTGCGAAACCACCCCACCCAAAGAAATGATTTTCTTTTAGTTATCGGATGTGTGGATCCCTCAGACCCAACCTAGTTGTTTTTAGTCATGAAAACTATACCCCTCGCCTTCCAGATCAATTGGCATTTATCATTCAAGTCATCATCCATAGTAAGGAAATTCATTGTTCTATTTTGGAACAGGGAGCCTCAACCTGCATCATGTCTATGTCTTGTTGGAAAGTGATTGGTTCACCTCAATTGAGTCAGTCACCTACCACATTGAAAGCTTTTGATGGGAGAACACCTAAGCCTTGCGGTATTATAAATTCCTTACAAGTAGAATTAGGGGGAAAAATTGTATCCATAGAAGTGGAAGTTATTGATGGAATTCTTGATTATAATCTTCTATTGGGTCACACGTGGATTTATTCCATGGCTGTATTTGTTTCCACTTATTTTCGTATGATCGCCTTTCCTCATAAGGGCAATATTTTAACCATTGACCAACTCACCTTTTTCACCTCTAATTCTCATGTTACTAGAAGTGTCTCACTTGTAGGGGAAACTCTACATTCTTATTAGCATGTCGAGGTTGGATTGTTTAAGCATTCCTCACTCATAGGAACCTTTTCGCTTCCTCCTCCTCCTCTTCCCGAAAACTCATCTTCAGTTTCTTATATATATTATATATATATATATATATATTATATATATATATATATATATATATATATATATATATAATATATATATATATTATATATATATATATATATATATATGTGATATCATCTTCTACTATCTAGACCGATTCATAGATTTTACTAGATAAAACTATCATCCATAGCTTTGGAAACCGAATATTGCTTAGCCCTACTGAACTCAACTATGAAGCTATCTATTCGGCTTGTGCGGTTCATAACTTCTCTTCAATCAATTGGGTCGATCAACCATTGGATTATGACACTTCTTCTGATCCATTCTCTCATGCATTCTCTACTAATGAGAGCATCATGGAAATCACGATTCCAGATGATGCGCCATGGGACAGTCATCACCATCGTTCCTCCTTTCCAGAATCCATTGAGGATAATCTCAGTAATGTGTATCTACCTAATTTCATTGAGTCTTTTATGAGTTCCATTTCTATCCATGAAATGAATTCTGAGAATAATCTCTCGAATATCAAAGAGATGATACCTCTTCATATCTCTTTTAACTCGGGTATTGTTGAAAATCTACACACTCGTGCATCTTGCTCTCCATTCGAGATTGAGACCTATAAAGCCCCACTTCAAGAGCTTTGTAATTTCTTTGCTTGGACCTATGAGGAAATTCTAGGTATCGACCCAAATATAGTAGTGCATGAGATTAAAATGTATCCTTATGTTAAACCACTTTCGCATCGCCTCTATTTAGTCCATCCAAAGAAGGTTACCACAATAATGAGTGAAGTCGAAAAAATCCTTCTTGCTGGTTTCATCTACTCGATTTCTCTCACTCATTGGGTGTCAAATATTGTCCTTGTCATGGAGAAACAGGGGGCATCCGTGTATGTGTCGATTATCGGGATGTGAATCGCACTTGTTCAAAGTACAATTACTTGACCCCATTCATCAGTCAGATTGTTGATGACTGCTCTGGTTGTGAAATCTATTCGTTTATGTATGGTTTCTATGGAAAGTTAACTTCGTGCAACGGTTCTTCCCTAATTATGTTGAATTGACAAAGGATTCAATCGCTACTTAAAAAAGGGATTCCCTTCCATTGGGATAATGCAGCTCAGAAAGCGTTTGATTCCCTGAAATATGTACTAGTTTGGGAATCTCTATTATACCCCCTAATTACCAATGCTACTATTTCTGGTATCTCGTTGTTTCCATTTCTACTATAGCAATGGTATTGGTCCAAGAATATGTGGTAGGGACATAACACCCCATATATTATTTCTGAGTTAGAATCTCAATGATACCAAGATTAGGTATACCCATGTATAAAAGTTGTCTTTGATTGTCGTTCAAGCCATTGAAAGGTTCCACCATTACATCTTGCTCTAGAAAACTCAGGTTGTTTTAGATTGCAACCCTATGACATAAATTTTGTCACATCAATTGTTGGGGGAAAATACTCTTAACAGATAATCATCCTATAAGTGTTTGACCTAGAATTCATCAAAACCAAGTCAAATAAATCCTTGGCTTTCGCTAAGCTTATGTGTGCCCTTCCTTCCCTTGATTCTAAATTGAAATATAGTGATTGTATCCCCGACAAGTTGTTGTTTCTTATTTTTTCATCTGACCCGTGACATGGAGACATTTTTATTTATCTCCAGAACCAAACTTTCCGGTTTGATACTTGTCGCTCCGAGTAGTGATGTATTTGATACCAAGCCAAGAATTACATCATCATTGGTGACACTCTTTATTGACACAGAGTTGATACGATTTTATGAAGGTTCCTCACGCATGAGGAGGCTGAAAAATTCATTAATGAATGCCACTTAGGGGCATATCCTAGTCATTTATCTAGCTATGCTACCACGTAGAATATCTTATGTGTTGGTTTCTTTTGGCCTACTATTTTTCGAGATTGTATTCTAGCTATCCAAAAGTGCAATGCATGCCATATCTATGATCATAAGACTCGTGCTCTACTTGATCCATTCCATCCCGTTATCACTGTTGGACCTTTTGTGAAATTGAGTATCAAATTCATGACATGTAACCCTCACTCGTCTAGGGGACATGGTTATATCATTGCTGCAGTGGATTATTTTACTAAATGGGTTGAGGTGATGCCTACATTTAACAAAAATGGTGAAACAACTACATATTTCCTTTTCAATCGTGTTATCACATGGTTTGGTGTTCCACAAGCCATAGTTACAGATCACGAAAAGCATTTCCAGAATCATATGATGATCGAACTAATTGTTAAGCTGGGAATTTCCCATGAAAGCTCCACTCCCTAATATCCTTAGGTTAATGGACAGGTTGAGGCTATTAATAAGGCTCTCAAAACTATGCTTCAACATATGGTAGGGGTCTATAAATTAGACTAGTAATTTCTCCTTTATGTTGCCTTGTGGGCATATAGAACGTCAATGAGGACTACCACCAAATTTACACCCTTTCATTTGGTTTATGGTCTCGAAGAAATCCTTCCAATTGAATGTAAGATTTTTTCATTGAAACCTAGATGTTGAACTTCTTCTTGCCACTTCTATAGAAGAGGAACGTCTTTTACATCTGACCCAATTAGATGAGACATGGTGTGATGCCACTATAACTAATGAAGCTCATAAAAGACATATCAAGGCACAATACGAAAAAAGTTTCAAGCCTTGTGTCTTCTTAGAAGGAGACCTTTTTCTTTTATATGAGCAAGAATTTGATAAGTTAGGATTAGGAAAGTTCCAACCTATGTGGTCAGTTCCATATATTGTTAAGGGTGTCCTTGCAAAAGGGGCCTATGAGTTAGTTGATTTTCATGGAATTCCACTGGCACGACCTACAAATGGGTTATACCTAAAGAATTAATATGGTTGTTCTCATGTGTAGCAACATTGTGTACATACTAGCTATAGGTGTGTTGATTTTGTTTTTACTGTGTCTCTTTAGAGTTTCCTAAGGTTTATGTTCATTCCTTTTACAATTGGTTTGCAGATGTTGGCATCCTTTGAACCATATTTTGTTTATGCTGATGGTGCTAGTCGTAGTACTCAAAACCTATACTCTGCAATGTGGGCTATCTTTGCTCCAAATGGTGAGTTAGTAAGTCTACGAGCGATTTGTATTTGTCGTTATTACCAACAACATCGTTGAGTATGATGCAATGGTCGAGCTACTGTATGATGCTATTTCACATGGTATCTGTTGTTTAGTCATCAGACTGACTCAGAACTTGTGGTACTACAACTTTGTAATGTATATTTAGTTATAAATCCTACCATTTTGCGTATGCTTTTAAGGGTTAGCCTTCTAGAAAGAAATTTTTATTTCATACAATATGAACACATTTCTAGAAATCTAAATACTTTGACAGATGCACTAGCTAATCATGTTTTAGATAGAAATTTACAATGAATGTAAATAATTTTCATGACACATCACATCATTGAAAGCATAATAGGAACACAGAAACACTATATATCTATATATATATATATAATATATATATATATATATATATATATATATATATATATATATATATATATATATATAAAGTTTGTTTACAAAATTTATGCCCAAGACACATATGGCCACATGATCCATATACAAAACTACATGCAAATATCTAAATAGAATAATCAAACTACTCATGATAACAAGCCACTACATGAGCTATCTTGCTTAGTAACCGACCAATATGGCTAGGCACCCTGATGGTGTGTTGTTGAAGTCGCATAAGAATTTGGTCGACGATCTCATCTATCCCATGTGTCAACCCCTCCATGTGGTGCTCTACCTCTGTTAGGTCCTCAACTACATTTAGATCCTACAGTGCATCCTATCCTATTGCAGTAATCTATGTTGGTTCTACTGCAACTTGTGGTTGTTCTCCTTCACGAAGGAGATATGAAGCACCTATTGGTCGAACAAGTCTAATATCTGCACGAACAAATCAATAGTTTAAGTCTCAAAAACATCAAAAACCCAAAATAAATTGGGAGTTGGGCCCAACACACCCCCAAGAGGAGAGACAATGCATTGCGCCCCTCCCTGCATTGTTCCCTCACTTAGGTGCAATCTACTTTTTGACTACCTAGGCCTGTGTTGGTCCTAGGGTGCATTTTTTGAACCCCAAATGGCTAAAACTTGCATGAAATCATAAAATGGGACCATGAATTGAAAGAGAAAGGTCTTAGCTCCTACCTGGAAGCGACGACACTTGAAATGATCCACCATATTGAGCACAATCAAGTGCATCAAGGGAAAAAACTACTCAGAATTCTCACCGTTGAAGGTAAATGTGAAATGGTAAATATGAATAGTCATTTTGGATATTTATGGTTGTTTCTTCTATTGTTTTATTCACATTTAATTTTTTGACCTAGTCACAACCCATTTTTACCATGAAACATGTAATTTTAATCCTTTTTGTGACGTTTTGAGTAGGTCAAAAATTGTTTGACAATTTTTTTCATCTTTTGAACAGATTATTTGGACCAAGGAGCAGACTTTTATCACTTTTTTGTAAACTTACGAAAAAGGAATTCCCTGGATTTCTGTTTCAACTCTTTTCAGATTCCCAAAATTTGAAAATATTATCAAGCACTTATCTTTTGAAACTTGGTAAATTAAATGAAAAAACATTTGCTCAGCATAAGTTTAACCCTTTTCTGGACCAAGATTATTGTTTTAAAGAAAATGGATTGGTGAGGTTCCGAGACAAGTAATATGTAGCGGATAAAAATAAACTCAATAAGGTGATTTTGAGAGAGATTCATGTGAAACCTTATTTAGGTTACCTAGGTTATCAGAAGACATTAATTGAAGTGAAGAAATTTCATTATTGGCTGAATCTGAAGAGAGATGTGGCAGAGTTTGTGGCTAGATGTTTTGGTTGTCAACAAGTGAAAGCATAGTGTAAATATCTAGTGGATTTCTACAGCCAATCGTGATTCCAAATTGGAAATGGGAGGTCATTTCCATGGATTTCATCACAGGGTTTCCAAAGACAGTGAAACAACATGATTCCATTATGGTCATTGTGGACAAATTGACAAAGGTTGCACACTTCATTTTGGTTAAATCTACATTCTCAGCTAGTGATGTAGCATAGGTATTCATCAGAGATGTGGTCACATTGAATGGTGTTCCAAAGCATATTGTGTTAGACAGGGATGCGAAGTTTACTTCCAAGTTTTGAAGGATTTATTTGCAGGTTTGGGCACAGAGTTGGCCTTCAACATAACTTATCATCCGTAGATAGATGGATAGACATAGAAGGTCAATAGGATATTAGAGGACATGTTGAGGATGTATGTGATGAATCATCAGTGGAAGTGGGAAGAGTATCTCCCTTTGGTAGAGTTCACATACAACAATGGTTATCAGGAGTCGTTGAGGATGAGTCGTTTTGAGGCATTGTATGGGCGGAGTTGTAACACTCCTATCAGTTGGAGTGATCCAACTGACAGGGTGTTGATTGGACCAGATATGTTGGAAGCCATGGAACAAGAAATGAAGTTAATCCAGAAGAATCTAAAGGCAACATAGGATAGGAAGAAGAGTTATGCATATAAGAACAAGTTATTCAAGGATTTCTAGGTTGGGGAACAAGTGTACTTTCACATTAAACCAAAGCAGAGCTCCTTGCAGATTGGATCATGTGCCAAGTTGGCACCACAGTTTTATGGATTCTATAGTATCATTGAGAGGATTGGGCCAGTAACCTATCAACTTGAACTTCCTCCGATAGTAAAAGTCCATGATGTTTTCCCTGTATCATTTCTTAAGAAGTATGTTAAGGATGCTAATCATGTGATTGACTGGTCTTTATTGCACGTGGGACAAAATGGAGAATTTCAGGTGAAACCTCAATGTATATTATAGAAAACGGTGTTCATACTCCAGAACCAAGCAATCAAGCAAGTTAAAGTGCAGTGGAAGCAATTTGGGCCCGATGAAGCTACATGGGAGATGGCAGATTAGATGCAGTTTATGTATCCTTGTTTTCCAGTTGAGGCAGATAAGCTGTTAGTTTCATTCTTTCCAGCCTTCCTCCACTGATCAAATATGCTCTTACGAAGTGGTCTCAGTGTGTCAAGGTCAAATTTTGTCATTTCAGTGAGTCTTCAAGCAAAATTTGGTCACTAGGCATTAGGTCTAGGGTTTGATTTCACTCCTTTCAAAGTTGCCCAAATGTCAGTCTATGTCACTATTCAGCTGAGTCTATCATCATTCAGAAGGTTGTTATCATCATGTCAGGTTCCATTGGGCCATTTTACACCTTGTTCATGCTTCAGTTGTGCCTAGGTAAGGTCATTTCCCTCTCCTAAGGTTTTGAAGGTAACTTCTCTTGGATGGTCAAATCATTAGAAAAACTTGTATATAGATATTCATACACCTTCCCCAATCCTTAATGTACCTTATAAAACACTTCCCGCCACTGAAATCTCCCAAATTCCTCATTTTGACACAAACCCTAGTTTCTTGCTACAACCTGGCAATTTTCTAGGTTGGACCTATGTTTTGCCCTTTTTGACCCCTTCCCCTCACTCAATCTCTAATATTCCACTTTTCCCTACTTCCTAACATCCCTTCCTACTTCTAAAAATATCCCCAAGAATTTATAAGCCCCTTATCCCCTTCATTTCGCTTCATTTCGACAAAATCCCTTGTTTCACACATCGGGATAAGTTTCACTCAAAAGATGTTCCAGAGCAATCAAAGATGAATTCTGAAAAAATGAGAGAATTTTTGTCCAAAACAAGCCAAGGAAGAAAAACCTCCTTCACTTTTTACACAGGTGTCATGGTTTTTAGAGAAATGTCAAAAATACTGTTGCCTCGGGAGACTTGATGCACCTCTAAAGTGACCTTGGGAAAATCAAGTTTTCTCCTAGCTTGGTTGGCCAAATTACTTTCTTGATGAGTCAAATGATAATTATACACAAAGAGATTTCCAATGAGCTATCATGAGCTCAATTGGGAGTTGAGGAAGGTATTCAAAAGTTTACTACAACAACACTCTGCCTTGAGGAAGCCTCATTTGGCACATTTTGACCAGTCTTGGGAGAATGCACTTCTAGAGGGGCAAATGGACACCAAAGTGGAAACTTCCACTTGGGTTGGAACTTAGACATCCATGGATTTCCAACGAGCTATCATAAGCTCAATTTGGATGCCAGGAAGTGCCCCAAAATTAGGTTGAAAGGCGCGCGATGCATAGAGCTCAAGCGTGCGACGCATAGAGATTTTTGGTCAAATTTTCACCTTCCAACTCAAAATTTCGGCCAGTTATGACTAGTTTCACCTCTTGATGTGATTTTTGACCCATCTTGATGTAAATGATTAAACATGATGTAATTTTGACACTTAGTTACTTGTTCTAGAAGATTCATTCACCAAAGAGTGAAAATTTAATGAATGAATTGGTTTCCTACCTTATAGAGGCAAGTTGTTTTGACTACCTAGATTGTAGTGCTTTGTTTAGAGTTGGTTGAAACAGCTCCTAGGATGATGAGCTCGACCCCTAGAGGCAAGGGAATGGGTTGGCTTGCCTATATTATGTATTTTCTAAGTCATTTTCACGGGTTAGAGAGGTTGGACTCTTGGGAAAAGCTTGACACTCTATTGTACATATTTTATCTGCAATTTTGGCAAAGGAAAGACCAGGGTTTTGCAGCACTGTTTGGGATCCATGTGGCTTTATGTTTTGATGGTTTGCTTCTTTCAGTAATTGTAAGTTTTTATGTGTATCATTTTCCTTCTTTCATCTTCTGCAATTGAACAAATGAAGTGTTAAGGTAGAATCCATCGATGGTTATGCTCTGCCTTTAAGTTTGTTTAAATTTCCATGTTTTCTTCAGTTTAAGGAGAGTCCTTGGGACTTCCTTGCTCTCCTTAGCTCCTCACCAGTCTAATCTACCCATCTCACTTGCTTTAAAGCATCAAAACGATTGCCTTCCATGCCCTAATCAGATCTCTGCAGAAAATTGTGCCTCATCCCCGAGCCCAAATTGCCTTTCCCTTAGATTCAACAAAAACCCAAAAAAATCAAATCAAACCCCTGCACTTAATACCTAGCCTAAGATCAGTTGCAAATTTAGTCATCTCGAGCCTATTTGATTACCTTTTGCTGAGAATGACCCGGAGAGAGACCTCTCCTGTCCTCGTAGGGCTAGCTACGAGGTTGAGTGTGGTTTGATGTAGCCTTGAGTTTTACCTTATTTTGGCCTAAGGTAGATTTGAGCGCTAACATAAGATTCGATATGGTGGTTTGGTATATGCTCTATGGTGGTTGGTATACTCTTTATGGTGGTTTGGTATGCGCTTTATGGTGGTCTGGTATATGTTTTATGGTGGTCAATATATGATTTATTCTGGTTTGGTAGATGCTATATGATGTTTTTATATATGATTAGAAATGGCTTTTAGTATATATGTTTCAATATATGCTTTGGTATATGCTTTGGTATATATTGTTGGTAATGTTGCTATATGTACACATGTATATGGATGTAAATACTGCAATGAGCTATGTTATAAAGCTCCACTATGCAGTATGGTTATCATGTTATTATAATTATGTTGTCATGTTACTATGCTATCATGTGGTTATGTTATCATGATGTTATGATGTCATGTGTATTGGCACTCAATGGGATGATCATTGCAAATATCGTAATGAGTTGTGTTATAAAGCTCCACTATGTGGTATGCTTTTATGATGTCATGTTATATGTTGTTATGTTGGTTACTTCTTAGTAGGTTGATATTTGTAAATACTGCATTGAGCTAAGTTATAAAGCTCCATTGATGATATATTTTTCTTACAACAATTTTGTGGTTATAGGTGTTGTTGAACACCGAGGACGGTGTTCCCCCAAAGGGGGGGGGGGGTCTGTAATATCCCTGGTCGAAATTCCATGTAATAAAAGTAAATAAAGGTAAAATAATAACCACATTTGATGGGACACTTATTCCAAGCTGAATGTTGGGGAAAAGCCTAGTGATGGCGATCACTTGTGATTGTTTATGGCTAAGGAAATTCACATAGGAAATCACTAAGGCTTTGGAAAGGCAAAATGGAATTTTTGGCACATATATTTATGAAAGTAATGGAAATTAGCAGAAAAGGGAGGTGAAAGGTCACAAGTTGCATGTGAGGAGTAAATTGAAGGAAAATAATGAAAATGAAGAAAATAGAGGCCTCACTAATAAAAAGGATTATAAGGATCAGTTGGTAACCTTTTGCCAATTTAGTTTTGGAGCTCTCTTTTATTATCTCTCTCTCTCATACTCTTGTTGACTCAGAGTTTTCTTGGAGAATTCTTGGACACTGTGGCATACTTGGATTTTCTAAGAAAGAAGGAAAAGGAAGAGTAAGAAAGCACAAGAAGGCACCATGAGCAGCAACTACATTAGATTTGTTTGCAGGTACCAAGTTGCATGTATGTTTCCTTCACTAGTTTTGGCATGCATGACATATGCATGTGGGTTATTGGTTGTGATATGTCATTGGCATGGACGATTGGAGAGATTGATAGTGGATTGCCTAGCCTTGCCATTTCCTGGATACCCATGGCGATATCAGGTTTATTTCCTTGTTGTTTTTTGGTTGGTTCTCATGTTTCCTTAGCTTGGGTTGAGATATTATTCCCGTAGCCTTGGTTGGGCAAATTCTCTAGAGCCTTGGAACAACTTGGGTTGAGTTACTAGTCCCGTAGCCTGGGTTAGACAAATGCTCTGGAGCCCTTGGTGGGTTGAGTTACTAGTCCCGTAGCCTTAACTGGACAAACGCTCTAGAGCCCGATAAGAGCTGTGGGTTGAGTTACTAGTCCCGTAGTTGGGTTGGAAAAATGCTCTGGAGCCTTGGATGGCTAGGATAGAGACCAATGGTTTTGTGATGTCCAACTGCATGGTAGAATCAATGTTTGATGGGTTGAGGTGGATGGCCTTTGGAAGCCGTGGATGGTTTTTATTGATGTGTTCTATGAGATCCCACATTCATTTATGATGGGTTTTTGATTGATGTGATATGGCATGAGGGTGAATGATTGAAGAGAGATTTGGCTCAGCCATTCTACAGTTGGGTGGAATGTGGAAGTCCCATCTTGGGTTTGAATTTTGCATCATTAATGAAAGATTATTTATCCTTGTGTTAGGGTCCCATATTTCATAGGAGGATTTGTTTTTACCTGATGATTTTATATTTGAAAAATGTAAATAATGTTTCATGTTTGAAATTTATTTCCAAAAGAA